>JAOBRD020547100.1:2253-16602 GCA_027575215.2 Hydrozoanthus sils | reverse complement strand
CCTTTTAGTGATGTTAGGTTGGCAAGGTATTGTGGTAAAACGTACAGTCGCCATCTTTTTCGGTAGTATGACCCTCTTTGTACACCTTTTAGTGTGTTAGTTTGGCAAGGTATTGTGGTAAAACGTACAGTCGCCATCTTTTTCGGTAGTATGGCCCTCTTTGTACCCCTTTTAGTAATGTTAGGTTGGCAAGGTATTGTGGTAAAACGTACAGCCGCCATCTTTTTCGGTACTATGGCCCTCTCTGTACCCCTTTACCCCTAGGTTGGACGTGACGAGAAAAAGCTTTCCTTAATAATAGAAATACTTCTATTCTCTACAAACCATTCTGTTTATAGTTCCGACGATGTCACGCCATGTTAGTCAAAATTTGACACACTCAAAGCTCACGCAAACCGAACAAGCTTTACACAAAGCATCAGGATTTGGTGCCTATGCTACATGGAATTTATTACATGGCAAGACGATATTTTAAACCGCTAACTTTGACTAAGCTTCTAGCTTACAGACCTATTCCATAAACGCGGACTATTAACAATGTAACATCGTGTAAAATCGTGAACGTTTATTCCCACAGCTGCAAACTGCCTTAGACTAAAGGTTTTACAAGATTTAAGGTATCAGAATGGTTTTATGACGCCAAAACTTCGAATTTTTTTATATTGACCAAACGTATTTTATAGAGATTTATCTAAGCATCTGTGAAAACACGTTTGAAAAATGATCTTTGATTTTCAAGTTATGGGGAATAATCAATTTTGCCTTGAAACTGCAATGTTTACTTTCGTTTCCGGAGTACCTGAAGCCTGGTGATAGGGTGATGACAATTTTCTTTCACATATTTACCGCGTATTGAAATATAACACGTGACACAACATAAAACAAAACATAGTGTTGCCGAAGAAGTGTATCATTATCGTTGGAATTTCGGAGAGTTCGCATGTAAAGTTTTGTGGTCGAAGTTATATCTAAATGCATTTGTCTTAATGCGTCGTTGGAGTTAAGATATTTGAATGTCGAGCAAACAACAAAAAAGAGCCCGTGGCCGTGGTCCGGGAAATTGAGGGAAAAGATTCTTCCCGGTGGCTGGAATCCTTTGGTTTCGTTGGCGGTACTAGACTTGTACTCGTCTACAACGCTGCAATGAAACTGACCCCGTCGTATCTAGTAGAAGCGAAATATAACGATTATAACGAAATATAGCGATTACAGCGATAATTTAGCAATTACATTTCTTGAAAAACACCAATCACAACTCTATTCAAAATTAGACGAAAGCTTGGCAGTAACTGATATTTTCAAATCATTTCCACTCATCCGCAAGCAGCTGTCGCCTTAACGTGGCAACCTTTCAATACCACAACGTACTTGTTCTTCTTTTTCCTTTTTCTTTCATCTCTTTCTCGACTTGGAAGATTTTCGAGAGCTCATGGTCGAACGTGTGTTCGCTCCTACGGGGAAAACATTTCAGATAACCTAAAATAGTTCTGGCTTTTTGCATTCAGAGTAAGTTGACAAGGTGATAAAATAATTAGGGTTTCATGCTTCTGCCCCTCACTACGATTGGATAACTTTCTAATTGCTCCAGATATCCAATTAGTCTTGTTTGCATAGACGAAGTCAAAAGCTTTTTCTCGTAGTTCGGAAAATGCAAAATCGTGCTACTTTAAAAGGCTCCAAGTCGCAAAATATTTTTCGCAGCTTGCTGAAATTTTGCATAAAGATAGCCAGATACTTGGAATAAAAAACGGTGTCAGCGTTTTGCGATATTTTGCCTGAATTTGAAGTTATTGGCTTTTTCCTGAACTTTTTTGTTTTAAAAAGGCGCGTAAACTTTGAACTGTGATTAAAAATATAATGAAACGTTTAATCCGCAAAAGCCTGGTACCGTTTTGGCGGTCATTGGGTGCTAATTGATTCGGCTTGTAGTTTGTGCCACTGCGTTTGATATTTTTTGAGATGGAGCTCTTTGTTTGGAAATGTATGCCTCTTAAACACAGGCCTGTAAGACAAATCAGTTTTTGTCAAATATAAAAAAAGAAACATTTTTGAACGGAGAAACTATTAAGGTTTCAGAAAATGTATACTTTCATAGGGGTAAAAAGTATGCCGCGTGCGCTACGAAAGAAAAACTAAGAATGTACCTAAAACCATTCTGATACCTCAAAATCACAAAGAATTGAATTTCAAACGATAACGTCTTGTAACGCCGGTGCTGCTATCCATATTTTTAGGAGTATACGCTTCTCACACCACTGCAATTTGTAAGCGTAGTTATTTCATGGGGAAAAAGACAAAGTTTAAGAGTGTTTTTTAAGCCAAAGCGTTTTGTTAAAACATAATATAAAACTTACAATTCCACACTGATACTAATCCCTCTGAAATCTTAATTTGTTATTCGAAACTATTTTGAATAAACGATAATTCAGTACGCGAGTCTTAATAATATATCAGGTTAAAAATGCATCTGTAGGGAAATATCACCGGCTATCAAAATTCGACCAGGGGAGAATTGTGTAACACATGAGTACACTGATTAATTTTTTTTTTTTACTTTTCAAGTTAGTATATAACCTTTTTACCACGAAGGAGTTACGTAAGTGAGCGTTGCTCGTATCATTTTTTGTTGTTGTTGTTGGATGACCAAATGACTGAAGCAAATTCGGCTGTTACAGTACTAAGAATATTTTCTAGCAAGGTAAATGGTGACAATCAATTTTCCTTACCCTTTAACCACTATAGTTAGGGAAGGATGCTACCTCTAACCAATACACTTTTTTTTAATAAGAACAAACTTATTAGAAACATTGAGGCTGAAATAGCTCAAAAAATAAAAACAATATAAGAACAATCTGAGGCTGAAATTTCTAAACAAAAATAAATAAATAAATAAATAAATAAGACTCGAGCACACACAGTGCTTTGGTACGGTAATGTGATCCATGTTCTGTTAGCCTCACCCGTTTGAACCAATTATATAAACTCAATTGTTTATTTATGGTTTAGGCACCCTGCAGGTCAGGTACCCTACAGTACACGTAGTACCACGACATATGGAATGGTTTGACCCCATCGGAGAACATAGAAAATTTAAGGACTTTTAAGATCACAATAAGAACATTTTGAGCGTGAAATGGCCGAAAACTAAGAACATTGAGCCTGAGGTAAATTTTTCTGGTTCTTAACAAAAAAAACATGTAAAGGTATAGCGAATATTTTTTTATTCATAGCGTATAACAGCGGTACATATTTGTCTCACCGTTCATTTAGCTATATGACCGAAATCGTAAGACGATCGATTGAGTATTTGTTTCTTTATCTTTATCATGCACGGTGAACAACCCCTTTCACGTTATTTTTACCTTCTTTTTAAGATGTATTTGTTAGTGTTGTAGGAGTAATTGTTGCACCCTTAAGTATGTGCGAATTTCGGTCTGATGGGTGCAATCTTCTCGATCGCCTCCAACGTAAGATTTTCAAGATAGAATGTCTTATTTCACCATTCCTCCATCCATACACCCGAATATTGAGTGTTGAGTTCACATAAACTAAGGTTTCGGTCAATGTTAGGATGAAGAAGCTAGTCGATTGTGGCTGTAGCTTCTTTGTCACATCTAAAAGCCAAGCGACAGTTACTGGTACGTAACATACTACAATAGTACCAATCACAAGGAGTGCAGTTTTAAACACTTTGCTTTCTTTTTCTAAAGAATACTTTCTGCCACTAGCTTTGTGTTGGGCGACGATTTGAACCCGATGGCGGTGCGCAACTCTCAACATCCGTACATAAAATATAGTAACCAGTAGTATAGCGCCAATGAAAGTAAAGCTTGCGATGAGACGAACTGTGACATTGGAGTAAAATCCGTTAAACTGAAGCAGTACCACTGCTATCCAGACGAGTTCAAAAACCCCCACAGATAAAAACAACTTCCATATTTTCACCACAGTATGATATCGAGTTGGTAGTAGAATTGCAAGACATCGCTCGCAAGAAACCATCAGTGCATTAAGTAACGAAAACAAAATACAAAGAAGTTTGAGCGTTTGATAAGCCACTGCAACAGAACACGACCTTGTCCCAAAAACAAACTGAATTTGGTAAACTGCATGTAAAGGCTGTAGAAAAAAGCCAACGATAAAGTCAGCTGTTGCTAACAACGCTAATAAGTAATTTCCATTCGAGTGTAGACTACTGTTTGTTACGATTGCCACGATTAACAAGGTATTTCCGAAACACGCAGTGATTGCAGTTGTAAAGTTAATGATGCAAGTAAAGACTGTTCCAACTAAAAGAGCTTGAGTCGCATTTATACGTTCAAGATCCAAGTAGAAGCATCTTGTCACCTCTTCATTGTAGCTGCGATTTGAACCCATTACTGGCCTCCTGCTAAATCTTAGAGTAGTGTGTTGTATACAAAAGCTTTGCCAACAGATAAGCTGTTGTTTTACGCCCTCTGCTTTCTATCCTTGTCATGGTTCACTGTATTTTATTGTTCCTTTCAAAATAACTGACGAAAACACTCCTCAAGGGCAGATGCAACTATTTTTAGCAAATTTTAAAAGCGGTCGATCACGCCATACGAGATTAATGTTTTATGCACCCTTTGTTCAAGTTGTTATTCTTTTACGATAGAATATTATAAACAAAGTCTCTAAAACAAACAAGCCTACGTCCAACCGAAGACGAACTGCGGTGCCTTCTGTATCGCCTTAGGGTCGGATATTCTAGGTCATTGCTTGGCAATCCAATCCCTGGATCTACAATTCGCAAAAAAATTTTAATAACTGGGTCCTGTCTATTACAAGTCTAGATTTTGACTCGCTGACCTGAACAAAGACCGTAATAAAGAACGGCATTAAGTTTGTTTGTGAATAGACTGTACTAGAACTTCGAACGTTTATTTAGATCTTCCATTGATAACAGTGATTTATTTGTAAAATTACTGAATGAATTACCCTGGGTATAAATAAAAGCATCTATCTATCTATGGTTAACGTTGAGATTCCTAAAATTGTTTCTTACACTCGACTCTCTTTTTTAATCACATTAGGAAGCCTCGAAATACAACTGCACGAATAGGAAAAACTTATACCAATTATCAAAGGGGAAACTTTCCAAGCGTCAATTTAAAGACCTAAAATAAATCTGAACACAAATAAAAAAAACTTAAAAGCAATATTGAAAGCACAGCGAAAGAATTTGACAGGTCACGTATTGCATTGAGTTTCATGCTTGTTGCATGGGATATTACAAAGGAAGCGTCAACACAAAAGCGTTTTATTCTCATCTAACTGTATATATTTATACAGCTGCTGGTCTCGTGATTGACCTTGTTTTTGCACAATTGTCTTTTCAGGGTTTTCCGACTAAGTTGAAGTTGGCTTCTAAACAGATGTCCTCGTTTCATCTTTCTTTTATCTTCTTTTAAGGAAACAACTAATAATGTCTTTTTCGTGCATGTTGACATGACATTATTACATTTCAATTGTAGATTCTTCTTGCACTGGGCTATACCGTGTTTATAAGAACATTTTCGTTACAATCGTTGAAACGCGTAGCACAATTTTCCACAATTATACCAACTGGTGTTAGGCTGTAATATACAATTTAAATCCTGTTTTCAGCTACTAGTATATATTTCGTGTTATATCCTTGTATATTGTCTAAAGCTCTTGCTACATCGACTGATTGCCACTCCGAATGTGGATAACCAGAAGGGGCATTTAGTCGCATTTTTTACGAAAACACCAAATTACTTTACTTTTCGTGGGTGTTCCTTGCTTAAAATAATCCTTAATATTATATGTGGTCAATTAGAACACTACAACACAATATGTGAGAATGTCTTAGATCATATTTGTGGTTCAAATTTGCTAAATATTTAAGAACGTCAAGCCTCAGTAAAAGGGCTATAAAATATATTTTTAAAGTCATTTTTCTCATTTCAGACTCGACAAAATAAGATAATAATACTTCGAGTTTAATGTTATGGTATGGACAAATTCCTTCATCTGTGTCAACCAGCTTGCAATGTATAGTACAATATGTAGTTATATCACAGTGTAGACTATGAATTACTCAAGTTGGCCTCAATAACTCGTCTGGACGTTTTTGTTGTTCTAAGGGATCAAATTCTTTGTTTTATCTATTTTTTATTTTTTGCTTTATATTCATTGCTGTAAAGGTTAAACACTTAAGTATTCTTTGAAAGTTTAAGGATCTTAACCCAAGATATATTTCCCCTTAACAGCAAAATAGCTACTCTTTTATATCAAGAGTTTTTGTCTGGCTTTCACTTTGTGTTGCTTGCAACGATGAGCTGGGTAATTCTTCGTTATCTGAGTTAGCATGCGCAAATGTCAAGATCTGTGACTCATCTGTTACCTCTATTGAATCTGAATTTGCTTCGAAATTGCGTTCTTCAAAGAAATGACTCTTGTAAGGTTCAAAGTCTGTATTAGTTTTTGGGCTTAATTGATGTAGTTTGTCCCTTCTCTTGTGTAGGATTCAACGAGAGAATAAGCGACTCCTTGTCATCTAAGCGAGAACAAGCGGTTTCCTCAATAAAAATCACATCTTTTGAATCCAGGTTTGGTCCAAGTTCGTGTTCTTCAAAGAAACGGTCCCCAAGAGATTCATAGCCTCCGTTATCTTTAGGGCTGGATTTATCTCTGGAGTGTTCAAAAACTTGGACCAGGTTTCTTCTAAGATCGCGTTCTTCAAAAAAACAGTCCCCAACAGTTTCTTAGCCTTCATTATCTTTAGGGCTTGGTTTATCACCGGATTTTTCAAATAAACGCCTTAGTTTTTCCACACGGTTTCCATCGTTTTCCTCCCGACATTCTCATCGCCAGAACTTGGAACTTCGGTACTGATCATTTCGCTGATATCAGACCTCTTTTCAGACGAATAATCAAATTTAAACATTCTTGAGCAAGGAACAGTTTCCATATTTTTTGATAAATCAAAATCGGTCTTGTTTTTAGCCCCAGTTCTTGCAAATATGCTTATGATTTTGTTGTAAACAAAGTTTCCCATTTCGTGGTCTTGCAAGCTTTCGTCAACTTCACTCGCATCAGTTTGAGCATCATTCAAAATGACCATGAACAAATTCATCATTATCATAGTCATAGCAAAAAGAAAACTGAACACGTATATCTTAGCAAGTTGGCTGTTGGCTTTCGAAAGCTCATAAATGGGCACTGCTTGTCCAAGTAGTGTCTCGAACAACGAAGAAAGCGACTTTATGAAAGTTGAGTAAGAGTCTAGAGTTGATCCAAAAACTAGAAGCCCGAACAACGCAAAGCTAAAGAGAAGCAATAGAAATACGACTGAAAATGACAAAAGGTGTTTTGTTGCTCGGCCTACCGTGCACGCCAAAGTCATAAAGGATTGGTTGAATCCGATTAGGCGAATAAACTTCAAAGTTGATAAGAAAATTATAAACCCTAACGCTAGGTTTTCTGCTTCAAAGTACAAAAGAGCCTCGTGAAAGGTTACTGTTTGATAAGGATTTGTCTTTGTCTGAGTAACTGTTTTAACAGTTCTTTTTACTCTTAATAGATAAAGCACTACAGCAAAAACAGAGGCCACGATTTTCAAAAGGCTGACCCAATTCCATATAAATGAGAAAAACCGTCTTTTCTGTTTTGTAAGAGTAAAACACCCCGCAATTATGTAAAAAACAATCATGAGTATGAACAAAAGTTGGCAAATCAATTAAAAACTATGCATCGCCGACTCTTAACTGTAAAGGGACATTGTCTGGATTCGCTGGAAAACTTCACCGCGGCTAGTTGGAGAGATTTCGAAGTAGTAGTTTAGAATACTGATAAGATTTGTGTAAGAACTAAATATGGAAATCTCAATCATTACGACTCATGTATTCCCATCAATCCAGTTATTTTGCCGCAAATCCTCAATTACAGAATATGCTTCTTTTCTGGAGTAGCCGAGATTGGCAACGAACCCTCCACCATTGTAAACACTGCCTTTACCCAAGGAAGGAAACATTTCGGACGCAGCTGGAGTAATACAACGCCAAGGTTTTGTACACTGTTTAAAGATAACAGCGTTGTATTTTGTCATATTGTTTACTGGAATCCATCCAGGCTTGTTGAAAGCGATCCTGTCTTCTGTTTCAAAGGAGTAAAGATCTTGGCAAAGTGCAAATGAACTAGAAAGCACTTTTGAGACTGCGCAGGTTTCAATGAAAAAAGATCGTCGAGCCGTTAGCTTAAGATTCATTGTTTCTTTGCCAAACCTTCATGATAAATAAAAGTATGGCCCTTATGAAAAACCAAGAAAACCCAACTTATTCATCTGATTAGCATCGTGTTTGTCGAAATTCCCTTTGAAGATTATAGGTTCACAATAGGTTTCGCTTTGGGACACTAGCATTTTCAAACTCTTCGTGGCATCTTTGGACTCTTACAAAAACACATTGTCTTTTAAAATTATATCCATTGAATTTAATTTTGATGTCTTTCAATTCTATGGTAACATTCTTTTATGCTACCTTTTTTATTTTGGTGATAGTAATGTTTTATTATATATAAAGCTTTATAATTATAAAATGATTCAAAAAGTACGCGCACTTTGACTGAGCAGAAAACCATTTTCCTAGGAGTATGTGTATAGATCACTGTGTAACAAAAGTATTTGCTGTAATTTTAAATTTATTATCATCGCCAGTATACGTAATCAGTCTTCAAACGTTTAATAGATTGTTGAGTTTTTGAGATGATGAAATCGTATAACCATTTTTTTATTTGTCAATTTAAACAAACTTCTAAAAAGTATATTTCTGTTTATAAGAGTTTTATATAGAAATGTTTTCTATTTGCATTGACTACATTTTTTTAATTTTAGTTACCATTCCATATATAATACCGCAAAACGTAGGAGCCAAGCTGTCCTCTCACCAGATTTTGTTCTGAGTCGCGGCATTCCCACAATAACAAGCTGCTTGTTTTCAACAAATGCCGATTTTTTTTCCTTTCTACCATTGTACCACTCCCCAGTACAAGCTGCAGGGATGATATCGCTTTTGATCCATTTAACCAGCAAGGGGAAGATGGAATCCTTCTTACTATTTACAATTCTCACCAATGGTAGCGATGGCCCTAAAGAAAAAAGACCAAAAATGCTTAACATTTACTTTTTATGCTACCTGTATAGACAATCATCATTTTAATTTATTTTTTGCCTCAGAACAAAAATATATGTTGAAAATTTTGCATAAAGCTAAATTCTTAACAATCGTCGTTTGCCTCATGTAACAAGTTTAAACGTTACAGGTTACAGTGATTGCAATGAAAAATAGTTTGTTAATTATGTTAGATTTAATTGGATTGCACTATAACGTACTTAGGCCTCTCCAAGGCACGTACTGTACAACAAATAAAATTGTCTTGAAAAAATGATTGATTTCAAAATTACAAAGTTAACTCTTGTAGTGATACATAAAACGGGTTTTCACTTATATGGAACAAAGCACTGTAGAACCGGTTGATTGAAGAACCCTAAGTGATTTATTTATTACATAAATACTGCAGAGGGGGCAGAGGTTTTTTTTGGGGGGAATCTGAAAATTTTTTAGAAGTAAAAGGGGGGTTCTGAAAAATTTTGGTCATGGCAAAAGCTGCTAGATGTAAGTACCCATATGACTTATTCTCGTAGAATCACTGACGTGTGCAGACATAGAGTACATGCAAAACAGCAATGTCTCATTAAATAGAGAATCAAAATGTGACTTTGTTTTACCACGGGTTGTTTATAATACCTCTATTTTATCAGGAAATGATCGTTATATTGCATCACATTTCAGCACACACACAATACAGATTATCCATTATGTTGTGGATGTTATAATTTTATTCTACCTAAAAAGGTATAATAAAATGTTAATCACTGCATATTACAGTCTCTTTTCATAACATGGATTGTTTTTAGACCAGTTTCAATGACCACCGATACAAGTAGTTTTAGTCCATTTTATAACTAAAGAATAACATCAATATAAAAGTCACTCTAGTTTAAAATGTATAGGTCAATTGTTACTCCTAATCGGCTATTCCCTGCAGCACATTTGATGTGTTCAAGCTAGGGATTCTCCATCAAAAACATCAAGTTTTTTCAGGTATTCCAATGCCTTTAAATGAAACCCTGTTTTCAGTGTGCATACGTGTATCTAGGCCCTGTGTACTCATCAATAATTTTCTGCTCTTTGAGCACTTTCTTGTCATGCTTGACAAGGACAAAGAGATCAGCTGTTTTTCCTTCCTCAGCTATCAAACTGTTAAACGATTCTTGACACCTAAGAGCATGGTCTTTCTCTTGCTTGTTTTTTTTAGCCTTTCTTGCAGTTTCTTTTTTCCTTCTCTTTATTCTTGCATTTTCATTTACAGTAGTTTTCGACTTAACCCTTGACCTTGACAAGGAAAAATAAGAGAGGTTAAGCTCACTGTGAATGGCCAACCAACAGCTTATCAAGATGTTCTTGAAGGGTTGACGTGGATCCTGTCAGAAAGCTGTGTTCTTCATTGCAGACCTGTATAGGAACCACCATCGACTAATCTTTCCCGTCTTTGTTTCAGCTCTGCCTTCAATTTTTCAGCAAGGGTTACAGACTGATTTACTTTGTTTACAAATGACAGAATTTTTTTTTTCTTGGCTTGTGCCTTTCCCGTCAACTCCCTATGGCTATAGCGTGGGGAGATCACTTGCTGGGTTTTCGTAGTAGACTACTTATTTCTCCTTAACCCCCAGCGGAATATGCTCCATTCAAGGGAATTCCAGCATCATGCCCAGAATTTTCAAAGCTGCCAAGTTTTCACTTTAAAGACGTGTTCGACTCACCATTGTTCCAGGAAAACAAAATTTGAGAGGTTGATGATTATCTTCCCAGAGCACAAATCAAAGTCAGTATTCTGAAAACCGTCTTCAGTTAAATGATCCAGATCATAGCATTAAAAATTTAGGAATGAACATAATGTGGAAGAAAACTATGTCATGGATCACATTAATCATCTTCTGTCTTTACAAAGGAGCAATGTCATTCGACAAAACCAAAGAAAAACTGCCCGGAGGGCCAAAGCATACGTTGACTACGACTGGAAGAAAGTGACCTCATCATATGACCCTCTTAGTAAAATGCGAGTACATGAGATGACAAAATATTTGAATCACTATCATTTATCACTGTCAGGTATGAAAAAAGATAAAGTGAGCTATGTTATGGATTATATTCATCCGACGATCGGTGACACTTCCGCAAATCACACGCCTGGCAGCGACTTTACAGACTCTTCAGATGATGATTTATTTGAAAGCAATAAAGGTAGACATAATAAATGCATCCTAAAAATATTGTGTTATACAGTGAAAAACAAGGCTTGGTAAAGAGAAATACTAAACTTTTACCTGTACAGTGGCCCAAAGGATCATTTCCACGACTATATTTGCAGAGGCAAATAAAAGATCCATATGTATTAAAGCATGATTCCTTTGTTTTGTGACAATTGTCCGTTCCGGCACGGCATTCATTTATATCTATAAAAAACGGAAGATTCCTTTTCATTTTACGCAAAATAAAAAAAGGGAAGGAGAATTAAAAGACAAAGAAGGTAGTTTACCAAGCATTAAACATATATACTTCCTGAAACGGCATCTCCGTTACTTAACACGTACCTTCCCGGAAAGTCCTTCACCACAACAAAGACAATTACAAGGCTCTGTACGTGTATTTCCTTATCTTTCTTGGTTCATAAGCTATGTTGCAAAATCAAGATTGCTTGTTTCTTTCAAAAAGACAAGAGCCAGACAAGTTTGACCTTCATCGTGCGTCATTAAAATTATGGCAAAGATGACTTGCACGAGAAAAGAATTACGGATGCTTTAAGATTAGTATTGACACCAGTAGTAATTTCTCCAGTTGATATCTTGCATGTTATGTTTATAATACATTTTAACTACTGATTTTAGCTTTTAATTTTATCTTTTTTCATGCTTGGTTTTTACTCCATCTTTCATCTTGTTTACTGCATACGATGTGCAACAAGTAAGCTGAGCACTCTTCTACTGATTGGAAAAATTGTTACAGTAGATTTATTTTCATAACAAATTACATTGAAATTTTGCACAAATCACGATTCACAGCAGCCACCAAATAGTTTCCTTAAATGATTAATTTTGTACTTCCAAAGCAGATTCATATGATTTGTTGCGAAAGTGCATGAAGCCAAAACGTTTAGGACAGGCGACAAACGTCGAAGAGATAGGTAAGTCGAAGAAAAATATTCAAAAATTAAAAAGTAAGCCTAAACAAAATCGTTTTTTTCTAAACGACATTTCAATCGAAGAAAACGTGTTGCAACTTAAAAATTAGCATGCTTTTCATAATTCGCGATCGCTTCGAAAAAACTTTGTACATTTTAACGGAAGTACTAAAAAGAAGTAAATATGTATTTTTGAGTCACAAAGAAGTATTACAGCAGTTCTCACTTCATATGACCGATTTTACTCACGTGTCATGTGTTCAACCTAACATTTTTGGTACTTGGAAAAAAGTCTTACCTTCACAGGTTGTTCCATTACCATAGAAGCCATGCTTACAAGTGCAGTTAAACGAACCAACTATGTTGTTACAGTAAGCCACAGCGTGACAGTTGTGAATTCCAGTTTTACACTCATCAGCATCTGGAAATTCAGAGTTGCATTAAATCACCGTTGTATTTAAAAACAGCTTTTTATTTACCGTTAAGTAATCTCAGGAAGTTTAAGTGAAGTAATCATTTGAAGAGAAAAACGAGAGACTGCGAGGAACCGTGGATTTGCTCACCTGTGATTAAAAATACAAATTAAATTTATTTCTAATGTAAAAGCTAAAAAGCTTTAGAAAAAAAATTATGGAGCAATTTTTTACCCTATAATACATATAATGATAAAATATAAGTATTACAAGAGCTAAGAGTCCTCGCAGAACAAGAAAAATTGTTCTACTGATTAAAAGGCAAAGGGCTCAGGGATATATTGCATATGTACTTGTTAAAGGTCAATTCTGACCTCTAGAGATTAATGGGTGGATTGAATAATGACGTAGCAGTAGATATACAGTTTAACAAAATTGCTAGGCCATCAAACTCTTCACTAAAAAGACCTCTCGATTGCGCAGACAAAGCGCTAGAAATATTTTAAGAAACAGAAACATCAGCAAGGACTCAGAGTTGCTCTTCTAATAAAATTTCTCGCAAGTTTCGAATTTGAACTCAACTTTTCACATTGTAGTTTCTAAATCTAATCTTTTGATGTTTTTTTCCACATTTAAATGAAACGGTTTTGTAATTTCAGTCCGTAAATTCTCAATCTCACTACGTGATAAATATTCTCATGCAAATCCAAAGGTTTTTGGTTTTCAGTTCAGTGGTGATTGCCAATTCACATGCAGTAGTGTTTATTTCTCATTAGTGATTTAAACTCATTATATTTTGTCCTGTTTGGCTTGCCAAAATTGTTGTTCCTAGAACTCAACGGAGCTTGAACCTCTGATCTCTTGCTCTGTATGTTATGTGCTCTATTTACTTCACCACAAAGGATTCGATGCAAAACCCACCATTGTTGTACAACTTTTTTCGTCCCAGACTTCCAAATGCGCGGCTAATTTTGTATTCAATTTCATGCCAGCACAACAAAATGAAACCAGTTTCAAAACTTTAAGCTGGATCAGAAAAATTTAGATCAGAAGATAAAGTTAAACCTCAACATATTTCTCAATAACAGTTTGTTACGGCTTGAGCTTGATTTTCACTCAGTTAAGAAAAAGTTTGGTCATCAGATAGGTATTCATGATTCGGACTCTTGGTCATAAAAATGTAGCTTGTACTTTATCGGATGTGTTTAGGTATATTTTTCTTACTTAAGCAGGAGCTTTCAACATTATTCTGAGTTGTATACTAGCCTACTAAAATACTAGTGTTGTGATTTTCAGAGGAAAAAAATCAACCTCTGTAAGTTTGTAAACAATAATGTATGCATGGAATAAAACTGAACCCTGGGTTAGTGATAATTGGCTTTCGAACAACTGCGTAACAAGGGTGTAAGCGTCAAATTAATGCGCTTGGCTTCTGCAGCCAAGGTATTTAAATCGAGTGAAGCGGTTTTGTCCATTTCAAGATATTTGTACTGAGCACAATCGCTTACCCGAGCAGTTGACGTATAAATCGCCAGTCCATGCTGGAGCCACGCAGTGGCACGTGTAGGCCATATTGGTATTCGTACATAAAGCATTTGGATGGCAGTAGTCAGTCTCAAGAGCACATTTATCAGTGTCCACATCTACGTATACA
>JAOBRD020546992.1:0-16602 GCA_027575215.2 Hydrozoanthus sils | reverse complement strand
AATAAAAAAAAAATAAAAAACAATAATAATAATAATAATAATAATAATAATAATAATAATAATAATAATAACAATAATAATAGTAATAATTATGTGATAATAACTATACCAAAGGGGCTTTTCAATGTTAATAGTTGAAATTCCTGAATAACCATAAACACATTTGGATGCAACTAGTTGTAGCAATTTAAAAGAGTGGTGGATTTGACAGTGACCTGGAATCTAGTCAGCTAGTGGTCACAGTGGGATTTGAACCCAGGCAAGCACATACAAACCTAGCAACCCAGCCTCTGAGCCACGTTACCTCCCCCTTTACAATACATTACTAACTGATTCTCTGTACCTGAAATCCCTTGAATCCAGTTCAATAGCCTCTGTAAACAGTTCAACAGCAGCTTGATAGTTTCCTGCATTTGCCATTTCATTACCACGAACTACAAAAATAAGTATTGAAAATAAAAATACATTGTTTTCTTGGTCTGTCCCAGGGCTTGAATAAAACTATCCTGCAGGCACCAGACACATTGTCCAGTAAAACCATAATGCATTTTTGGCCAGACAAATTGAATCCACCACAACTATTTTTTAGCATCTTCAATCATGACAACACAGCCTTTACCTTGGTTGTCTGGGGCTATAATTTAATGTCATTTTCAGGAACATAATAAGATTGAATAATTTTTTTGTATGTGTTAAGTATCGGAAAGATACAGTAAACTGGTCAAGTAAGGAGGTTAAGTTGCCATTATGGATTAAGGTTTATAATTTCAGAAATTTTGTTAGTTGATAACTTTCAAAAATTTTTGAATCAGCATATTTGACTTTAGCGCACTTGGACAGACCAAGATTTGACTTACCAGCAACCTGCCTACTTTTTAGAACCAGGGGATCCATGTGTTCACTTTTGCCCTGAGCAGGGGCTGCTCCATTTTTACTGTCAGTACTATCAGACTGTTTATTTGTTGGGGCTGGGGTTATATTGTTTGTAGGGGGGTTAGGACCTGATTTTGAAACACAAGGCACTGGTTGGCCTGCAGCATGAGCGAAGAACGCACTTGATGTATCCCAGTCTGGCTCCTGAAAAAAGACAGAGTAATGTGGTCACTCAATACCCTTTGAAAAACTACAGTACATACAGTATTTGGTCAGCATTGAGTGTTACAGCATGGCAGTATGCTTCTTGCCTCTGCAAGTTTTGTAGCTTTTTGGATGTTTTCTTGTTTACTTACAAAATTAGTTCTAATCTTCACCAAAAGGAAGTTGTAAAGATGCCGACGCTTTGATCATTAGCACTTCAGCAAAACCAATGTTTCAGCCACAAAATAAGCATTTTTAAGCAAGAACTTTTTCCTGCAAAAATTATTAACAATGAAAAGTATCAGTTTCATTTGTTTTGCAATTAAATAACCCCAGCTGTACAGTCACATGATTTGAAGGAGAAGAAAACATCCCGATGAACAAAACTTTACTATTTTTCTAATTTTTCTAACCTCTGTGTGTGAGTCAGAGTCTTCCTCTTGTCTGGAAAAGAAAAACAATTTAAAAAAGAACATTACAACTACTGCCAGTAAATAGAATGGTATCTGCTAAAAGTGTCAAAACAATGTTTAAACATAATGACTTTACCGAAATGTAGCCCCAATTTCAAACCCTAATATGAACTCACTTTGCAAACACGATCTTCAAAATGCCTCAAAACAATTTAGAAAATAATCCTGAAATTATACACGCTCTAATTGGTTACTAATCTATTTTATATGAGAGAAAAGAAAATGGATTTGGTGTCACACAGTTCAAGACCTTTTTTTCAAAAAACAAGGTAATCCACTTTCTCTATAGTTATTTCCTAAAAGAGACAAATCAACATCTTTTGTGTTTCTAGTCAATTTTAGAAAATGGTTATGATGTAAGAGGGCACTCAAAAAGCACTCAGCTACGCCTCGTTTCCTCTCAACAATTTCTTACATCATAACCATTTTCTAAGTTGTTTGAAAACGCACTCGATTCTTTTATTCCCTTACTATAGAAATGACTAAAATTTATTGTAAAATTTTCATACATCAAAATTATCAATATCTAACTTCTCCTAAACATAAGTCACACAAACTAGGTCAATTTGTAATGTGAAAATGGGAAGTAATCAAACAAGGTTGAAATGAAAAGAGGAACTCTGTAAACTTGTTACATGAAAAGTTGGAACACTAGTTTGGAGAATTTACCAGGATTATGTTTGTTGTTTGGGGATTAAAGAGTTAATCCTTCACCATCATAATTATCATCACCATCATGATTGCCAAAACAATCATTATCACCATCACAATAACCATCACCATCATAATTATCATCACCATCATAATTATCATCACCATCATGATTGCCATCATTATCATTATCACCATCATAATCATTATCACTATATCATCACCATCATAATAACCATCATAATCATTATCACTTTATCATCACCATCATAACCATCATCATCATCACCATCATAACCATCAATCATTATCACTATATCATCACCATCATAACCATCACCATCATAATAACCATCACCATCATCATCATCATCATAATCATCATCATCACCATCATAACTATAATCACCACCAATGATTACTATCATCATAATAATCATTACCATTCAAACTACCACCAACACCGGTTACAGTATCATAACCATAAAATCAAAAACAATCATGATTATCATCACTGTTAGTCTTATTGTTACCCTAAAGATTTACTCCAAACTACTGAGTACCTCAATACAGCCAGACCATGGTCACATCTTACAGCCATCTCACCTGTTTTTATTTCGCCCTGAATCTTTTTTCACAGCTGATGGATTTTGTTCGTTTATGTTCTTTTCTTTTATTCCATTTGATAAACTATTATTTTTCTTTGAATTAGACGTATCATTAGATATATTATTATTCTTTTTATCAGTAGAGTTTTTAATATTACTGTTACTTCTGTCCTCTCCACCACCACCATTATCCTGAAAAAAAATAACAATCAGATGATGATAAACTGGCAAAGCTAAAAAGTACAAGATCTTTGTTTGTCTTTATACAATAATTGTAACCAAAATGTTTCAAATAGTACATAACATGGTTTGTACTGATTGATGAAATTAAAAATCCAGGAGTTTTCCAGGCTTAGGTGGCAAAATAATTTTCCTGGACCCTGAACCCCTAATTTTCTCTTGGCGGAAAAAAAAACAATATCAACTTGAACTGTATCAAAGACTGATATATTAATCAATTGTCTCATTCTAAAACATTTACATGTAGCATGAAGACCTTTGTTTGCACAAAATCTGACCCAAATTCCAAGAAAAAAGACTTCCTGAAATTTAGTCTAAAAATCTAATAGAAAAAATAAGGTACAATTATGTGCCAGATGCTTCAGTACAGTGTAGGTTTTGGTTTGCTTGTTACAGAGTTGAAATATTTTCACTAAATTCCAGGAATAAAGGGAAATTAACTGTTTTTCCAGGAGATTCCGAGGGCCCTGGAGACTTTCAGGAATAGTGAGAGCCATGAATTATAATAATGACAGTTGAGAGTTTAAGACTTGCACCATGAATAAAACTAGAAAAGGGAAACTTCCTAATTTCTGTTTATTTTTTATGTCATAGAAATTTATCAGCAATGCTTGATCACACAATTCAAAATAATAATATAGTAATAATAATAATGTAATAACAATTACTATCCTTAATCAACACCAACCTGTCTATTTTCTTTACCATCTTTTTTTCCTTCCACTTCTTTTCCTTTATCTTTTTGTTTTTTTCTTTCTTTATTTCTCTGCAAAAAGACCACAACAAGAATTTAAAATTTAAAATCATCATTCTTTAAGGAAAAACATTTTAATAGTTTTGCTAAGATTTCAACATAAAATTATTCTGTGTGTGAAATCAAAACCAGAAAAAAGAATTATTAATTAAATAGAAATATAATTTCTGTTAATACTTTTACCTTTTTCTTGGCTCTCCTTTTTTCAGCTTTTTTTCGTTCTTTTTCTTCCTCCTGAATTAATTCCTCTGCATTTCTCATAGCTTCCTACAAAAAATAAAAGCAGAAATGTGACTTTTCATTCAACCTGTGACATCACAAGTGTGCTTCTGTACTCTCTCACATTATCTTGACTCACTCAATTAATTCATGTTTCCCCTTTTTTATTACCCCTTCTCTCATTCTTGTCTCTTACTTAACATTGCCTGTTCTCTGATTCTATTATCACTTCTGAAAATTCTTTCTTTCACTCAGCAAGGTCTACTTCTCATAATTTTTTAACACCCTCTTTCTCAGTTTCTACTGTCTATGATCTCGTTCACACTCACAATTTTTAATTTTTACTTTCCCCTTTAACCTTGCTATTTTTCTTATCTCTCTGACTCACTATCTCTTCTGTCAAATTTCTGCAATCGTTTCCCATTCTTTAACTTTTCTAATTAACCACCTCTCCTTCCTTTTTCTCACTTATCCTTCTCATTCTTCTCACCCACTATTTTCCTTTCCTTATGATTTTCCTTCCATTTTTTTCTATTCAGCTTTTCTTTCAATTTTGTGCTCACTCTTTATTTCTCTCTATTTCATTTTCATGTTTTCCTTCCCAATTCTTCTCTAACAAACAGTTTCAACTTTCTATTTCTTTTCTATTCTTATGCTTTTCTTCTCCCTCATAAACCACCCCTTCATTTAATTCAATCGCACTCATTTGTTTTCACCTTCATTTCTCACTCACCAATCTCCTTCCCATTTTTCTACATTATTTTTTTTCTTTTTGTTAATCTTTTCGTCACACCCTTTTCTTCTCTAACTCAACATTCTTCAAATTTCCATATTAATCAATCTGAAACTTGTGGAATGGCGAGTCCACTTCTCTCTCACCCCCACCTATTCTCTTTCCTCAATGTCTAAAACCCCTCTCAGCTCTCTATTTCAACCCTTTCCCACTTCCATGGACACTTTTCAGCTAAAAACACATTTAATATAATATCAAGAAACTGTGGCCAAATTGCAAAACTTCATTAACATTTTCCAAAAACTAATGTAGATATATGATGTTTTGAAGCTTGATCTTTGCCCTTCTTTTTATAGAGAAATGTTAATGGAAAAACATGGAAACAAGGCTGTATGGACATAGATGCACATCCACCATACTTTTCATTTGAAGATTCTCCAGTTACCTTTGGCAAATTGGAGCCAAACTTTATAAAACTTTGTAGCTTTATTTACATAATTTATTGATGTGCTACTATTGACTCTGGACTCATTTTCCCCAATAAACTGAATATTATATCTTCTTATGCCATGCTAGCGAGTTAATAGTCTATATATAGTTTCTCCTGTTGTTTCAAACTAAGATTAAAAGTATTTTGAAAAAAACCTGTAGAGACTTACAGCTTCAGACAAGTTGTGTGCTGGCACTCCTTTTTCTGTGATCAAAGATATAACCCAATAAATAAACCATGCTATTAATTGTATGACAAACAAGTTACCAAAACTAGTACAGCCTCCATAGCGCAAACAGTGTGTGTTTTTTATATTGCACAACTTGTAGAAAAAAAGGGGGATTTGGTAGCATACCTGTAAGCTGGGTTTTGGTGACTTCTGTGGGAAGTTTCCGCAAATATTCTTAAACTTATTTTAGTTTGATAGTAGTAAAGAAATTTAAAAAATGAGAAATACTTTTTGACCCAAACACTTTCATTTCTGTTGTTGAACAGAGCCCTTTAATTATTTTTAAACTTGTTCAATTCTAACATGAAAAGGACTACGATAGATGTATAATTTATTCGTAGTCAGAGCTCAATCATAACAGTAGCCCACTAGCCACAAGCTGGTTAAAATGTAGTTTTGGCTAGTGGGTTTTGGGCTTTAATTTCACTAGCTAAAATGGCTAGTGAGAATTTCAGGCATTTCTATAGTGGAAAGAAACCTTGGCTAGTGAAATCAAAGTTGTCAATAGCCACTGGGCAAGTGGGCAAAAAAGTTAGTCTCAAGCCCTGATAGCTGGACCCTAGCACTGATAGCCTTTTGGGTTAAAATTGAGAAAAATTAGTGTACCACTAACAATTAACCCAATTTTTAGTACTTGAAGGGCCTAGTGCAAAAAATTAATGACATACATACAAGTGACACTATAATATGAAACGCTTAACTCTCCCAGTGGTTATAAAGAGATAACAGGGAAAATCTGCTAAGGAGGGTTGACAACTTCATTGAAAGTCAATTACATACATATTTTAAGCAGTAGACCCTTCAGTTATCTATGTTTACGAGAGATTACCCACAAAACACAAAATAGGCAACTTTTCTTCAAAATGTGGATAAATGGACCAAAACACCAAAAATGATTAAATTAGGGAAACAAACCTGTTGGTCTTTCACAACGATCATATTTTCTTCGTAGTCGACTTGCAATTCCATCGAGAAAGTCTTCTTCTACAGAATCATCATCAGTCATATCGTCATAATCTGAGTCATGGTGGCGTGCATAACCAAATATTCCTAAGAACAAAAAATACATTGCTCTAACTTGCCCAAAACCTCCTTCAAAAGGGTTCACATTACTAGCATAGGGAATCAATAACAAGACACAAGGCCATTAAGCTTTTAATAAATATGATAAAAACAAGCAATATTAATAATAATAATAACAATAATAATAATAATAATAATAATAATAATAACATAATAATAACATAATAAGACTTTATTACAGCTTCTCCAAAGAGTGGATTTCTGCCAGCAATACAATTGGAGTAAGCTAGCCGAGAGTCAATTTGCTGACATATACTTCAAATATTTCAATAATTCACAATTAAGCAAAAACTGAATAAGGTGTAAAACTCACCATTTGCAAAGAAGATATGAGCAAAAAGATCAAACATATCAGCCTGCAAATAAAAAAATGTTAAAAAATTGCTTAGGGTGTAAAAACCAATAAAAGGTAATGAGGAGTACAAAAAGGGCATTTTCTTCTTTAAGGGGCAGAAAGGGGGATATAAATAAAAGGGGTTCAGGGTTCTAATTAGTTGGTCAGATACAGCATCGAACACAACTGAAGTGTCAGAGGTAGTTGAGACTAAATGTGAATTAGAAGAAGGTTAATAATAATGTCTTGGATAGGACAATGTAAAAAAAGTGTTCCATAGAAAAGTTGGCTGAACATTAACCCTTTCAGCCCCAAACATGACAAATGTTGTGTTGGTAAATTCTCCCAACTAGGATTCATACTTCACATGTAATCAGTTTGGGAGAATTTAGATTTTCATCTTCAGCAATTTACCTTGTTTGATCAATTCTTATTTTACTCTTATTTACTCATTACATTAAGTGACTTATTTTGTATGAGTTATGTAAGGAGAAGTTAGATGTTAATAAACTGGCTGGGGCTGAAAGGGTTAAGAAATGTTACTTATAGCTTTAAAGAAACTAGCAGAGTTTCAAGGTTTCTTTCATTTGTTTATTTAAAAAAATACTACAAGTGCACAATCATACTACACAGACATGCAGGTATGAAATACTAGCAATTTTGGCTCATTCAATATAACTGCTAAAATCTGCAACATCTAGCAAAAATACAGATTTCACAAATTGTCAAAACCAGTTTTTGGTTGTGTATCTAATTCATTGGAACTTATCACAAACCTCTTTTCAATTCTGTAAATTTTGACTATGATCTCAAACCTTTTTGAACATCTGTTTTATTTTTTTTTCATTTGCTGCAAATGATCGAAATCTCATGAAACTTTAAAATATTGTTTGTTATACACCATTACCAAAGAGCTCTAGATGGAGCCCGGAAACTTATTCTATTCGAATTGCCATCAGAAACCGTTTTTGGTTCCACCATTTTGATAAAGTAAAAGAAAGAAGGTTAAATAGCGAGAGAGAAGAATGAGAGGAATAAGTGAGGAAAAGGAAGATGAGGTGATGAACGAAATGGGAAAGGATGATTGAAATGGCGATTCAGAGAGATGAGAAAAATAGAAAAGGCAAAGTGGAAAACAAAAATCAAAAATTGGTGAGTGAAAAAGATGATAACTGACATATAACTGGAAACAATCGTTTCCATGAAATATCCTAGCCAGAACAATAGCCTTTTTAAAGTAACTAAGTCACCAGCATTGGTAGCTACTTAAATATTCCACTGGTTGGTAAGTAACCAGTACAGTATAACAGAAGTTCAAGTTCAAGTTTATTGTTTTGGCACCTATTTACAGTTGTAGTTTATTTCCCAATTATATCAAAACTTAAAGAGAAAGCTAAAATTCGATTGATTATACTTTATGAGGAAAAGTGCGTAGTGGTCAAAGGAGCGAAAGCTTTTGAGTTGGCCACTACCGTGGTGAATTTAATGAGGGGGGAAATGGTTATATATTAGTTATATTGCTTAAGAGAAGAAAAAGGAGGTGGAAACATTATTCATAGTTAGCAGGAAAAGAAAAGAAAAAAAAAAGTTAGTTCGTACATAATGTGACATATTTACATGGTTTTGATTGAATTACATCTGCCTGGTAATACAAAAAAGCTTTAGTTGTTTTTTAAAACAATTGTGAGAAGAAACTTACTGGTGTCATGACAATATCAGAGTCATCATCATTACTTGTTAGTCTCTTGTATGCTGAGGACACTTCCTGGAATTTCTACAAAACAGATAAAAGTTAGTATTCGATCATCTCTGGTTTACAACTCTTGTAGTGTACTTGTCACAAAGACTGCCAATTGTACTACCACATCTACCCACTTATCATTCTATTGCCTGGCATTTATGTACAATCCCAGGGACCCCCCACTCAACTATTTTCATGACAGGGAGTCCCAAGCAAAGTTCAAATTTTGTACCCAAAAATCCCTGCCTCAAATAAAAATCCCTAAAAATTTCTTTGGCATCCCAAAAAAAACTCTTTTTTGGACCTTTTTTTGTACAAAACTACATCCATTATACTGCTAATCTGCTAAAAGGTCAGATCATACTTTTTCTAACAGTTTTAAACTGACATTATTCTGGTACAAAAACAAAATCTTTGGTAGTAATTTTCTACAAAAAAGGTTAATGGACATTACTTATGGTGAGCATTGCTCCAGATAAGGAGATGCGAAAAAATCCCAGCCAAACTTGGCAACCCAAACAGTAATTCACACACACAGAAAAATCCCTTTAAACCAAAATTTCAGATCCAAAAAATCCCCCAATTATAAAAAAAATAGTCGAGTAGGGCCCCCTTGGTGTAAAATATACTATTGCAATAAACTTACTAAATAATGTGAGGTCAACAACTCGCCTAATCATCTTCTAGGCTGGTGTCACAGTCAAGATTTTGGCCAGGTTTGTCTTTAGGGAGGAAAATAGGCCACTTCCAAGTTACGCATCATACACACAAACAAAACTTTCAAGTCGAGGCTAAGTGTTCACTTTTCTGCACATTTGCTAGCTTTTTTAGTATCTAGCATTACCTTGAAAGTTGTATTTGTGCATAATAAAGCATAACTCAGAAATGGCCTACTATTCCCAGAGATCAGGATTAATTATTTCAGCTCCATTATTTTTATTTTTAGTGTTCACTTTTCCTAGGAAAAAAAACAGTACTTGTGTACAAAACATTCACAAGACAATTTTGAGTATAAGAATCAAACCTCATTTGTACACAGTTATGATTAGTTTTTCATTATTAACAGTAGAACAATCTTTCTAGTAGGTAGCCATACCTATCAGAGCCCATAGATCAATAAAGTTTAATAGAGATGTTAGGAGATTTGAGCTGCCTCATATAATTTATATGATTCTTGGGCAAACTATTCAGGTTGAATACAGCATCACTTGTCTTAGACCAGGCAATTATGGTTCTAATTGCACTAAAAGATTCTGAGGATCAAAACCTTGGGTACAAAAATATTATAAAATTATTATTGGAGCTGATGTATTTAACCAAAATGCCTCACTTTCAATCTAATGAAACACTAATAAAACCTATGGCTTTGCTCTCAAAAGTTAAGCATGTCATACAATGTACAGCTTAGTACTATTCAATCTAAGTTACACTTTCACGTGACAATCACAACCATGAAAACAAGCAAAGCCACAGACTGAAGAGGGGTTCATTAGACTTAAAATGCGCAACTCCAATAATAAATTATGTGCTTTTCATCATTGATAATAAGCAATTTAGAATAAACTTTTAAGTTCATTGAACTTCATTCTTTGTCTGGTTTTGTTTAGTATTATTGAAATTATTTATACATTTTTCGTGATGATTATGAAATATGTGAAAAGTGAAAATAAATTGCATTTTTGGTTGTTAGTGTGAACCATGGTCACACACCCAATTGACAGTATTTTTTTAAAGCTCAATTGATTAGATATTTTTTAGGGGAAATGTTCATATAAGTGAATCATGCTCAGGCACCATTCTTCCTGGCCATGGACGCCAACTGTGGCATAACCTATAACACACATAACACACACACATAACACACACACACATAACATAACACACACCTCCGTTGCTTCTGAACTGTTTCCATGTTTATCTGGATGCCATTTCAATGCCAGTTTTTTGTAGCTTGCCCGGATTTCATCTTGAGATGAACCTTAAAGTTACAATAATATGTTGCTGTTATGTATAACTGGTAACCTACTTAAAGTCCAAATAAGCTAAATTTTTTACTTTTGGGATTAAAACTGTTGCAATCTGTGAACTCAAAATTCGAATAACCAAAGAAAATTTCCTTGTCTAAGTATGTATTTTGATTAAAAAAAGATTGGAATGTAAATTTAGACCGAGCAATCGAGGGACTGGTAACCTGTGACAGCATGGAATTATGTGATTTTTGTTTAAAAAAATTCATTTCTGTTAAAAAATGTCATAAAATGTTTATTTCAAATAATTTCAAGGGAATAATTCATTGATTAAAGTTAAAACAATGTGACTATTGTAGCCAGAAATGAATTTTTTGAGATAAAAAAGATTGTCTCTGCTTCATGCTTCCTGCTACGTCATATGCCTTCTGCTATGTCATCATTGCATGCTTCAAGTCTAAGAAATGTAACAGGAACAGCGAGCAAAGGGTTTTTTTTCGAAAATTACTATTATTAAAGGGTTCTACTTTTCATCTGGAACTTAGAAAAATAAGCTTGATAGGGACTTTAATAATAATGTTATAGTAACTTAGATATTGATACTACTGTGCTTTTCAGCAAATAGGCCTAGCTCTAGCTATAGACCCTATGCCTAAAATTGACAATGAGAACTTAAATTATTCTTTTGTCTATACATTCAAAATCCTAAGTGACTTTTGATTAGGTTGTCATCTCTCTTACACTATCCCTATTCCCATTTCTTAACTCTTGTTTAATTTATCTCTAAATGAAAATTCTCGGGTTTCCACCAAGCACTTTCATTGGTGGAGGCTAACCGTTATGTCAACTATAATCACCTGACTCAAGCTGATTATAGCTGGTGTACAACACATTTTCAAAATGGCTGCCATACATTTTGGAAGATATAAATGCCTTGAGTGAAAACACTAAAATAATTAACAATAATTATTTCAAAACGGCGACACATTTTGGAAGAGAAAAACAACTTGAGGGAAATTGCTAAACATTCCAAAAAGCACTATGGGTGCAACAAAGTTTGGGACTACACTTTTCAAAGGTAATACAATATCATAATTATGACAATTGTGCTAAATAGTGAAAGATAAAACTCTGGGTGGAAATGCTTTTGATCTCAGTATGTGTGGTCGAGCAAATGACAACGGTAAACACAATTTGCACAAACTTTTTGCAATGGCTATTTTTTCTCTCTGATAATCATGTGACAAACTTAACTAAAACAATAACTATTCACCATGGGCTCAGTGAATATCTCGGTTGTGAATATTCACCTAGCTTCAGCAAATAATTGTTAATTCAAATGTGTTGTTTATTGGCTTTAACTTCCAAACTTTTACATTGTTAAACACCCATGGCTGACAAAATTAACTAATACAGAGACTAAAATCAATATAATTTATATGTATACAATCTAATAAAAAAAGTTTAGGGTACTAAAGTAAGATAAATACTACTGAGACATAAAATACCAATAAAACTACTTTTACAACCAGTTAGATGACTCATATCCCTGTTTTATCAAACCATTTTCTATCCTCTCCAAAGAAAATGGCTTCTACAGTGTATCTCAAAAGAACTCAAAAATTTATTTGTTGAAACAAAATTGTGTAAGTATGAAGTATAAAATACACCAACTAGCCTTCAAGTTCATCTCTTCTCTATCAGTTGCTCTTTTTAGAGTATCTGTAAAGTATTTAGACCTTTCTCATAAAAGACAGTGATTTTGATATTTCTATTGTCTATGTTCAAATTTGCCTGAATAGCCTCACTCTAGAGTTAAGGAAACAAAAGAACATGCGAGGCTAACAGGGCAGATTTGAATAAAGACAAAAGAATATCAAAATCACTGCCATTTATGAGAAAGGTCTATACATCTCTCTAATTATTAGCAAAGGGTTCTCTTATAGTAATTCTAAAAAAACATTCATAATTTTGTTATCAGCATAAGTAGCAACAAAATCTAGGGCAAAACCAGTGACAAAAAATATAAAAATAATATAAAATAATAAAATGTACACATAAAAATTATATTATTGACAAATTATTGACTTCTCTCCAATAAACTTTATCTCTGACAACATTCGTAGATGAAAAACTTAAATTAAGCCATTTTACAATCCTTAACAGTAGAAACGGTCACATTCAGACCTGTTTTAACGTCTTATTGTTGACTGAGAAATTAAAAGCAAAAACAGAAATGCAAAATTGTTGCCGTGATGAAGAACCAAAATAAGGGTTCGAAAAGTTGGCACAATTTTGCATTTTTGTTTTAGCTTTTACTTTCTTAGTCATTATATAACTCAAGCCAAGGTATCCCAAAGGGATTCAGAAACACGTTGCTCTTTGCTCACCTCTGATTTTTAAGGAAATATTTTATTGTTATAATGCTGATGAGCAACAATTTTCGATAGATTAATTTTAACACATCAATGCCTTCCAAGTCACAATTTTTTTTCTTTCAGCTATTAAAGCTAAGGTGATTAGGTTAAGCTCTTTCAGCCCCAAACATGATAAAAGATTGATAAATTCTCCCAACTATGTTTCATACTTTTCATGTAAATAGTTTGAGAGAATTTAGCTTTTCATCTTTGCCAGTTTACTTTGCTTGATCAACTGTTTCAGAATGACTTCTTTCACATGTGTTAAGGTAAGAAGTTATGATATTGATAAACTTGCTGGACAGAAGTTTCCTGTAAATATTCTTCAGTTTTATTTGTTGTCAATCAGTTGTGTTCAATTTGGCTACATTAAAAATATACAACCTTCAAACTTGAACTAATAAAGAAATAATCACATTTCATGTAAGAATAAAAGATGCATACTCTAGTTAGTATACTGTTGCAGTTTATTTTAATTTACATTTATAGATCAATCAGCCTTTTGTGAAAAAAGAAGTTAAAACCTTTACTGGATTTTGGTCATAACAAATAGCTCGTTTGAAAATCCCAAACGAGACAAGCTTCTTATTAAAGGTAAAGAATTTAACTCAAACTGTATCTACTAAATTGATTTTTTAAATTTCCTGGTAATCATCCATAATACAAGAATACATTGCATCTGGCAAATTATCATACAAGTTCAGCCAACTTGGATACAAATCGCCACAATTTCGCCAATAAGATTAATTTCATTGAGCAGTAGTAGCAAAGCCCTCAACTGCAGCAGACTTGGCGAGGTTAGCCAATCATACCAAGTTCAGTTCACAACTTGTAGGCTGCTATTGTCAAGCAGAGGTAGCTTAGAAGCTTACACGATCAGAGAATCCAAATGCACCGGAATTTAAAACATTCGCTAAGTCAAAAGGTAAATAGTTTTTATACAATATATCGTCTGGTTCGTCTCATAAAAAAAAGAAACAAAAGATCATAGAAGATAAAGCTAAAAATTATAGATCGTGCAGAATTTCAACCTATTCAGAAGATAATAGAGTAAAACTACAAAATAATTTTTCATGCAATGATTCAATGCTGCAAGTTTCGAACGTATAAACATGTTATATGGAACTGGAAGGACCAGATGTGCAAAAAAACCACAAAACAAAATTATGTTCGTGTAGAAAATCAGCTTAAGTAATGAAATTCAGAGTTTGAAAAATATCATAACCTACCTATTGGAAGTTCTAGAATTCGAAATGCTTCATCGATAGAAAGTCCCATTTTGAACCTGAACTTTCGGTTGTGTGACCTCGATCTATATGGCCATGGCCGCCATGTTTTCACGTGTGAAAAGTTAGCGCCAACGAAGCATCATGGGTAATTTTAAAGTCTCGTGATGATTTTGATCACGTGGGCTTTCGAAGGAGGTCAATATGCCCGAACCACCCCCACCCCCCACGCCGTCCCCGGTTCCGACGCACCTAGTACCTATCCAATTAAAAATAGATTTTTTGAAGGGGTATTTGCAATTAAACCATACTTACCTCCTAAGTGTAAGTCAATTCGAGCCCATAAACTTCCTTTCAACAGTCACAACTTGAAGCGAGCTGCAGGTCCATAATCAGGTTTTAGTGTTGAGTATCTGGAAGTTCCAGACCTCGCTGATACAGCAGACTTTAAGTTTATAGCTAATTACGTTTTTTATAAACAACTTTAATACGTAAGAATTTGGTTCCAGTTCTAAACGTAGTGGCACAACGCCGGTTGGGTGTTCAATTTCAGTTAGCGTCATGGACGGCGGAACTAGGGGAGGGGGACACTGGCCCCTCCCAATAATTTGGTTGGGGGGGGGCAGGTCCCCCCCCCAAAAAAAAAAAAAATTCTCTGGCTAACAACACAAATTCTTGTATAGAAATTTAGATTTTACAATGACCTATTACAATTTAGTGTATTTACAGGGTACTAAAATGAAACAAGAACGATTTGAATGAGGGTGCAACTGAAACTTAAGTATGAGTCTCGAACTCTCGGTCAAAACTTGCTGGTTCTTATAAAAAAAACCTAGCGTGTACAGTCTTACTAGTTAGCAAAATCTTGCGGTTTTCATTTTCCTACAAAACATATGCATTGGTCTTAAGTCTTACTTCGGTTGATTGTCACTTACGAAAGCGCTTGTCTGATCATACGCATTACAATTGTCTGAGCATGCGCATTACAAGCATGTGGATAGTGAAACTGACGAGTATTGCAAAGCTTTGGCTCCGTCTGTGCTCTTGTTAATACAGAGCCGGAACACCCTCAAGACACTGTGATGAAACAAACAGTGACAACTGACATGGTTTTTTTATTTGGGGACTCAGTTTGAAAACTATATAAGACAGATAAAGGATTCAGTAACCTCCAAGTTTTGATAGTTCTTGTCAGATCTCAGATACCATTATTCAGTATAAATTACATATTTATAATAAAATGTCTCCCCAGCAACAACATTAAAATTTGCCCAGTTAATGACGTCATACATAGTAAACTAGAGGTTACCTTTGGTTCCATGCAGTAGCATGGTTTCTATTCTAAACTAATTGATTCAACTGTTGCTTTCATTTTGGATAGTATAAACTAAGTTCTTTTACATTTTAAAATCTTCTCTTCTACACAACGCACAACAATCGAGAAAGAATTAGACCTTACGAGTTCTGAGAAACATGTGTCTGAGCTGGGAGGCAACAAATTGTACCATTCGAAATTTTGTCTGCATGGTCGACGTCTGACAACGAAACGGAAAAACAGACTACAGTAAATCTTTGATTGGTCTTACCACAGGTAGCCCAGAAACTACACTTGAGGCTTTTGAAAACTGTCAGTAGACCACGACAGAAAAAGGTATTCTCGCTTCGAGTCCTCTTTTAATTTTACAATTTTATTAGAAAGTTATTTCAATTCTTGGTATACGTAGATTGGAGATTAGATGGATCATGTATAATTCGACAGAACCATTTGCAGCGAATGATTGCGAGTGAAACAAAACTTAACGAGCATGAGGCTTAAAGCCATCTCGTGAACATTTCTTGATCAACTAAAGATTTAGTTTGATGGAAGATTTGAACAAGACAAGCATTCGTTGCAGTTTAAACCAGAGTTATCGACAAAACTTTTTGTGACCGAAGTGTCAGAATCAGTATGAACTATGTTTCTAACAAGAACATTCAGTAAAATTTGTTAAAATTATTAAAGGCTGGCTTGTGATTAAAAAACGATGATGACTTTTTAGTCAAACACGTTAGAGTTTTTAAAGTTTTTTTAATCACAAGCCAGCCTTTAATAATTTTAACAAGTATATTTTTAGCGATTTCAATGATACCCAGTCAGTAAAATGTAATTTTTCAGAGCTCATACAAATGACTGTCCAATTGTAAATTATCTTATCAGCTAGATGCAAAAACACACTGGATAAACAAAGCCATAAAAGATACATCTCAATCGGTAAACACGTGGTGCCATGTCAAAGTGACGCGATCAAAGTCGTTTTATTCAAGGCAGGCATTGCAAGCTGGAGGAAGGTGGGGGGTGGGGGAGGAGCAGGAGGGCGGTT
>JAOBRD020546888.1:0-16602 GCA_027575215.2 Hydrozoanthus sils | reverse complement strand
GTTTTCTTGACTTAGTAAACGAACCACGTACTTCGAGAAACCAACTACGTTCTTCGTAAAACGAACTGCGTTTGCCAAAAAACGAACTGCGTTTGCCAAAAAACGAACTGCGTTTGCCAAAAACGAACTGCGTTTTCTAAAAAACGAACTGCGTTCACGAAATTAACCTCGAACGCGTTCGTGCGTTCGAACGCGCGTTTGTTATTTCTAAGCTTCGTTCAAACTAAGGGGAACGCGTTCGAACGCGTTTGCGTTCGTGCTTCAAAAAGGTCGGTATTCGCATGGACTGTCACAAATGTTTAAATATTGTTTTCACACTTTTTAAGATTTTGTTTTGACAAAAGTCAACTTTAGGGTTCAGTTGGTTTTATCAACACTTTAGTGTTTTTGCTTGATTAAATCTTGCATTTTTGCAGTATAACTCGCAGGATTTTCAAAATAGCCTGCAGGAGGCAAAATTCTTCTTCTCCTTGGGCACTCTTTCTGTCTATTTTTACCAACAACATAAGACTTTCTAACGAAATCATATGTTGTATTTTTATTGTATTTCACTGCCTACTTCCAATACTTTGCCATCTATCTCACAACTTATTGAAAACCCTGAACTTGTTCTTTGGCAATGCAAAACAACACTCCTGGGGCCTGGAGTAAGCAAATGGTATGTAGTATTCAATGGGATGATCTCAGGAATTAGTAACAACAAAAAAACATTTTTCCTTAGTTTTTTTTTTTTTGCTAACTTTAGCACAAGAGTTTTCTATTGGTTTCAATGAGGAGTTTTCACAGCTGTGAGTTGCTACAATGCTTTTAATAATCATCCTAGATAACTTTCGATTTGTAGAGTTCATTTTTGCTCAAAAAGGGGGTCCCCAACTTCTTCACAATGGATTTGAAAAACTGCGATTTAGTTTCTCACCTTTTGATATAGTTAATGCTGGACTCCACTGTGATCTCAATATATCCAAACAGATACTGCCATTACTGTTTATATTTGGATGATATATCTTAGTAGTAAATGCAACCTGGAAAGGGATTAAACACCGAAATCAGCATTATAAAAAAGTAGCAAATAACAAAGCATATAGGTTAGTAGACTAACTATCTAGTCTGGGATTGCTCGAACATTAGAAAAACTTCCATATGCAAGCATTGATGATTATCTGACCCCATTTTTACTACTGTGATGTGATGCAAGATGAAATCATTCCAATTTTTAAATGGCAAGGTTTGAAAACTTTTACTAGTTTGAAATACTAACAATAATGAAACAGACAAGTCTTAACCAGATCAAAAAAAAGGAAAGGAAAGAAAGGTGAAGATTTTAAAACTTCACCATAATTCATTCAGAAGCAAATTCAAATGATACAAATGTAAGCATGAAGAACAGAGGGCTTCATTAACAGGAAGGCAGCAGGTAAACCTAATCACCCAGTTTCTTGAAGGGCAATGAAAAATTTCAAATAATCAAGTGTGATATGTCAATCCCAGACAGAAACACACTATACCAAGGAAGAGTAACAAAGTTATAACACAAAAAATGAAAATGGGTTTCATGAAGGCAAAACTTAGACCACCTAAGAAAAAATCAAAGAGGGTACCTTTATTTTGGTCTAATACTTTTTGGACTATTGAGTCAGTTTGTTTTCATTCGTTTACATCATGAAGTTATGATTCAGTCCATATTACAATATAATCTATCATAAAAAAATATCAAAATCAAATCATTTCTTGTTTAAAACACCCAAAATTCTGGTGAGTACCCCCTCCAGCTTTGTTTAATAATGCACATATCAGTAGCCAGCCAGGGGGGCAACCTCCAGGGGAGCCCCTTTGGCTTGGTAGTGGATTTGTAGCAAAAACTTCCCCCAGAGACAGGGGCATTAGAATGCTTTTGCCTTTTGGCAAAACTCCTAAGGGATCCACGCACAGGATTTGCACATCGTCTGCTATCACAAGGTTCAGCAGTAAATTCATACGATGAGCGCTCAACTGCATTTCATTTATGCTATTAAAGCATCAATATTTGTTCAATTTACATTTCCACCAAATCGACTTGCAGAGATCCTCCCATTAAATGCAAAAATTTCACTACAATCTGCAATTTGTTGACCATCCTTTTTTTAACTTTCTTCTTCATACATCTGGATGCAATGTAAATTTGTAATGGGGCATTACACTTTTTAGGGGTATACCTAACACGAGACTGTTTATGTTTTTTTATATCAAAACAGGAACTTCCTTCTTATTTGTAGTATGAGGCTTTAAGGGTTAAGCTGTATTAAGGCATAAATTGAGGAATTCAATTTTAGCAATAGATTGCTGTTTAAACTTTATTTTGAAGTTGCTACTGACTTCCAGAGTACTAGGATGATCAGAGGAAAATATAAAAACCTTTGGAGAACGCCTCTATTTTTAGTTGGGACACAGCAGGTGCCATTTTAGCCCTAGGGGTGGGGATATTTTGTTTCAAGATTTTAGCTCTACCCTAGCATTTGTGAGGGCAACCTTTGCAAATGCTGCTGGATGCCTGGGGTCGCCCCCCCCCCTGACTGGCCACTGATATGTGCATAAGTTTCACAGCAACAAAGAAAAAGAATTATCAAAATTTTCATCATAATTATATTTCTTCTATCTTGAAAATTTAAAAAAAGACAAAGGCAAAAATTAGAGTGCATGCTGGTGATAAACCAGGATGTTTTTTTGGTGGCCTTAAAAGAAAATAATTTCAATCAACCAAAGAAAACCGAATAAGATGAGATGCAAAGTACTCAGAAACTTTGAAGGGGGAAGTTGAAACTCTGCTAAAAAAATTCTAAGCTGATTATGGGGCTAAATTAAGCCTTCCTTAATTTTCAACTTTGCTCCAAAATATACCGATTAAGATTTGGTAACTAGTGCCACACAACTTGTATGGACTCAACATTTATTGAAGCACAGCACTCTTTTGAAAACCTTTCCCTATTAAGCAACACAAATTTTAGTTTCAAAGGGTGAATACCAAACAATTTCAACTCTTACATTTAGTATTCTTTCTTGAGAGGTTATAAAACTTTGACAAAACTAAAATGCAAGACAGGCAGGAGTATATAGGAGTGGGAACTCATCACAACAAATGAAAACTTTCTGACAGGCTGAAGAAAATTTCTGCTAAGCGTTAAACTAAATTCTAGCACAAAGATATGAGTAAAACTATTGGTCGCATTGCATCTGGGAAGTAAGTACCAACCAGACTTGGTCACTGCAACCGATTTAACCTGTTTAATGTGTCTTAATACACAAAACAAACACCAAAACGTGAATTTTTATGAATTAAGTGATTTTAAAACTGTTCGAGGATTCACCTTCTTGCTTAGAAACACGATTATCACGAACAACACACAACGTAGCTGCCAGTGCCAAAAGAATCAACCATCACAAATTCACTTCCGGCTTTTGCAGAGTAAACGTTGGAAGCAATCATTTATTTTGTTTTTTACACACAAGAAAGCATTTGAGATTTCACGATGAACAGCTTCTACAGATCCACATGTCAAACTCGGCGAGTTTCGGAGTTGTAAGTGTTCGTCTCCAAGAATTGACAGAACAGACCTGTTTACGTCATTTTCCTCAACAACTAACGCCTCCATTTAGATCAATCAAACACCAGAACAAACTAATTTCGACCGACCTTCGACGAACGTCAAGAAAACAACAGAACCAAACTATCTTCAAAGTACAATAAAGTACAAACCAGAGTTTCGTGAAACCGGAAGGACAATGGCGGATTTTTTTAATGTGCCAAATTTGAAGCACCCTTTGTAGTCAGTTCGCGCCATTCATTTCGGTCAAGGCTTCGGAGAAACGAAGTCTGGCTACTCGTGTGGCAAAGAAAAGGTAGAATCTTTCATGTATTCTTAAAAACCAGAAATTAAGAAGTTAGGCTCTTACCTTTGGTGGTTTGAACGGGTAGTCAGTGGGAAAATGTATGGTTAGAAAGAAAACTCCACCTTGATATGGACTGTCCGGCTATCGATCAGAGAAACCGAAACTTTTTAGTATAAATAGTTGCTGTATAAGCATAAGAATAATCATCAATAAACTGTGAAATATATAACACCAAAACTCAAATATTAAGAAATTATCCTTACCGGCCCCATAATAGTCGCTTGCCAGTGAAACACTTCAGTATGGCGGAAGAGAGAAAACAAAATGTCAGTACCAAATTCATACAAGGAGAAACCAGATAGACATCCCTTAAGGAAAGAGAAAGTTATTTGAACACTTTATTCTCAACACTAGATGTCTTCGTGAAGCTAGCTGAGAAAACTTGCGAATAAATGAAGCAAAGGTCATACTTCTGATACTTACGATCGTCGCCTACCGGCCCCGCCGAACACTGTGCGGGAGGATCTCTGCCAAGGTCTTGTAATTCCTGCAGTGAATAAAACAAAATCTTTGATTTCAACCCATTGTCTGAAAAACACATGAGTAGATCCTGCTCTCTATAACGTTTATTTCCAAAATGGAACCACATTCTTGACAACGCAGCCTTAGTTCAACAGAACTCAGTTTGGCTCAATAGCATTTAAAATCACGAAAACTAAAGCACGTTTTGCAAGCGAAAAAGCCACATAAATCCAATGACTGTTGTACTGTAAAGAGTTCCAATGCTTACTTTGTTAATCCTTTTTAAAGCCATTGTGAATTTATACTATATTATTCACAGTTGGCTGAAAATATAGCAAAATTTGAAAGGCGATCGCAAACTTCCTGTTACTCCGATGGCTGCTTTTATGGCGAGTTACACAAGCGATGCTTGAAACGTGTGTCAGGAAAACGCAGAGGCCCCGGTATGCGGGTGGAACCAGTAAGATTGCAGGGGCAGGGTCACGTGCTGGCTGACTCATCTCTGCTGGCCAGGCTGCTAATGAGTTTTCGAGGGGTGTATTTTTAAGATTTATTTGAGGGTATTAAAATAATTTAGTTCGACTATTTTATCGTAGGTTTGGTTATGTAGCTCTAATAGTAATACAAAACAGATTTGTTGGGACCGTTCAATCGTAAAATGGTGAATCTCTTATGTGCTATATGCCTACATATGTATGCCAGCCATCCACTAGTTCCACTGGTGTAGTGCAATCATAAGTCACATGAACACACCTGAAAAATGCCCAAAATCAAGAAAATTCCACACATCTGCTGTAAATCACACGCGCTTGGTTATCGAATGCCTTCCCGTTTATTTTCAACAATTCAATTTTTTCCACCCTCCTCCCCCAGCAATCCAAGACCTGCAAAGTAGCACGCCTCAAAACACATTTACGAATACAAATCAGTAATACGTACGTGCCCATACACACGCATTCTCTAATATTTTATGTTCAAACAAATTGCAAGCCCGACAGATCTTTAACATTCATAACTCTACAATTCGTTATCTAAACTTTGCCATCTATTTTGAGTTTGATGTCTATAAATGGTGGCGCTGCGAACTTGATATGGAAATTGGTAAATTGAAAATATAACGCGGTGACGCGAACATCCGAAGTTTATCTTCAAAAGATTTCGCGAGTGAGCGTATAGCGAGGAGAGATGATAAACTTCAGCGTGTTTGCACTAACGTGTGATTTTCTTTTTATTATATAGATATATTTATATATGAGTGTTTCACTGGAAAATAGAATAAAACACAGAAAAAAGAAAAGAAAACAAAGAAATGACGTCGGCGATATCTTCACTGTTGTGGATATGCATCTGCGGCGGAAGCAAAAAATTATTGGGGGGCACAGTGAAAATCTTAATAGTTTGTTATAAGATCTGAAACTCGTAATCAAAAGTTATTGTGGTTGACTAAAAAATTATTGGGGGGGGCCAGTGCCCCCCCCCCCCAGTTCTGCCATCCATGATACTGGGGCACCTGATGATAGATTTGAGATGTTGATATGTGCTCTGTTAATATAAATCTATCTCTGTTAAATACAAATTGACCAAGTAAGAAGCCTGCGTGCATTAAATTCTGACTTTTTAATGTTGTTTTAAACTATAGCTGAATTTTAAAACCATTGTATTGTGTCCTTGAACAAGACACTTGTTGGACCATTATAATTAGACTTGGCTGTGTATTTAAATGAGTACCATTTTCTACAGGGGCCGTTTGTTCAAAAGCCGATTAACTTTAAACCAGGGCTAATGGTCTTTGAACAACTGGGCCCTGGGGGCTACTTGTGATGGGTTTACTTTATTTTGAGTTTTTAGTTAATATCTTGCATATTAGAAAATTCTTACTCACATTTTTGTAACAACAACAACAACATCATCATTTATTTTTTTATTTATAACCATTTTTTACAAAATTAATAATAAAAATATAGTATATAAGTATATATAGATTTTGAGATCTGTCCAGGGGGGGTAATCAAAGACTTTCATCCACTTAGCACTACAGAAACCCATGATGAGCAACAGACCAATTGGCCCGAGAAATGTTTTTTTAAGTAAATTATTAATTTATTTTTAGCATTAAGCCTTTTTAAAAAAATATCCCAGTTTATCATCAAAATTTTCAAAAAATTCAGTGAGGGAGGGTGCATTTTTTTAGGTTTAGTACTTAATTTTGTGTTGGCTAATTAGGAATAAAGCTACACCACTAACTACAACACCTAAATAACTTTTGATTTCCCCCATATTACTCTTAATCTGTTACTCATGTATATTTTTACTGAACTCTTTAAAAAAGTCCCACCAACTGAATTGCTTGTCACTCTGTTTATTGATTTGAAAATAGAAAAAATGTTCTCGATTTTTCCTCATATATGTTTCTTTTATTGAAAAAAATTAAAAGAATGTGCAAACAAAAATCAGTGCATGCCCCGATGGTAAACGGAAATTATATCTTTTTAAGTTGTCTTAAAGCACATTTGTTGGTTTTCAAATTCTTCACATTCCTCATATTTCTTTCTTTCTACATGAATGAAAAAAGAAATGGACTTTACACAAAATTCACTTCAGATTTGGTTGTAGCTTGTTGGCTACAACTATAAATTTTCTTGCAATGATAAAATTACGGGTATTTCAGAGTGTATTTACCTCCAGGAAGATATATATGTCAAGATTATTTCCTGATGTACTTATTATGTAGCACTGTATATTGTTTATCAAGTTCAAGATATTAATTTTAACTAACGTAAAAAAATGTAAGTAATTGTCTTCTTTTCCCTGCTGCTCCTTGTAATTCCCTGTTACTTTAGAGGGACAGTTATACAGTCATGTATGTCATAGAACTTGGTATTTTTTATAATTTTGTTGAAAGGCTTGGAAGGACGAAGGGTTACCCTTTTCAACTACAAGCAACGCGGCAGCAAAGCTATATGATGCTGTGCTTACACAGGTTTGTGTTGCACATGAAACTATGAATGTTATAATGCTCTATTACTATATAGTCTATTAACCGGGCCCTATAACTCAAAACCCTGATAATTCTAAGTAAATTTATTTCCCTTGGCAATTTGAGTTACCAGGGTTGAACTGCATAATCTACAGTTGTAATCAGCAGCGCAGCGGCCCAGTGGTGTGTGGTTGACTTGTACTGCTAAGGTCGAGAGTTTGAGCCCCCTACTGTGTTGTGTCTTTGAGCAAGACACTTACCTGACTTTGTAACAGTTGACTCAGCTGTATAAGTGAGTACCAGTTCTGCTGGGGGCTATAGATTAGTGTCCCATTCAGGGGGAGTCAAAGACTCTCATCTGCTGAACACTTACTGACAGTAAACTGGAGATAAGCACTGGCTTAACGGGCCACTTAGCTCAAGAAAGGATTTGGCTTTACTATAATCTGATTTAATGTTACAGCTAGTATCATGAAACAATTTTTATGCCAATTAAATATATTATTCATGTACACATCTAATTTACACGCTTTTTTTACAAGAACAATTTTATAAGAACGAGGCTCAGATTGGTGAAAATTTAAGAACAAGCTGAGGCTCAGGCTCGATGGCTAATTGTTTTTTAAAATTTGCTGAGCTTCAATCTTTGACTGAACAATGCAGAATGAATAAGAAATGCTTTGAAGTTTATAATGACTAGAAATCATCTCGGGGGGAAATGGCTCAGCAAAATCGTTTTTAACACATTTATTGCAACACCTGTTAGGCTTAGTTTTTCTTCGATTTAAAAACATAGAAATAAGAACAATTTAAGAACAAGTTGAGGCTCAAATCGCTTTGTAGTTTAACAAGAGCTGGCTTCTCCTTACATAAATTTAATATACAAAATCAGTCATTTTATTATGAGAAAATGGGATTTGATCAACCACAGTTGCCCAATGAAGTTGAAAAAACAATTTTCCCACATAAAGTATAAATACTAGTTTGGAGAAATCATCCAATGATGCTTTGACACCAACAGTATACCGGCTGGTACGATGATGTTAGTGTTGGTGGTATAGAAAATTCATGTGTCAAAATGCTGGAGGCTGATCCCAACTTTGGTAAGTGAAACTTCTATTTCATTTTGTTAGAATAATATAGTCTAAACTAGTGGTTACCTGAATTTCCAAAGAGAAAGGGGATGGGGGGGCTAGGTAAAGAATACTGGGATTTCAGATTACACATTGAGGCAGGGATGTCGAGGCCATCCATGCATGGTGGGGATATTGATAATTTCTGGAACTACTCATCATAACAGAGTGTGAAGTGGAAATAAATAACTGCTTTGATTTGACACCATTGCCCTGACTAGTTATAATTTATTTCCTACTTGGTTGCCCCAAATCTTACATTTTTCTTTTTTCTGAAAGTACATATTATAAAATGAACTTCCTGGAAAAATTTTTCTGCAGAACTTTAAATCTACATTGATTTCATTGGTCAACCTAAGGATGGGAGGTTCACTGTGACACAAATTAAGGAATTTTGTGCCACGTCGCATCAAAATAAAGATATTTATAAATATGTCTAAGGAGGAAAGTTTTAAAAAACAGATAGCAACAATCAAGCTGCAATACATCTTTATGGCATTTTTTCACTCCACTTTTTTGGCTGTACAAGGAGTTGTGTTCCTTAATCTACATCATATTGACTTCATTTCCTAATAATCAACATCACCGTGACTGGACATTTGGTATAATAACCTAAATGTGGCAATTTTATTGTTTTTAAAGACTGAAAAAAATGTGTTCTGTTCAAATTAAAAAAAAAATGGAAATGTTTGTTTTAAGATAATTATGTACTTTTAGATATTAAGAGAATAAGAAAAACAAAGGTTATAGGCACTTTAAACTAATATTTAAACTCTTGACTGAATCTTTGGTTTGTGTTAACCCATTGTTGTCATTTGCAGTGATGGGTCATGTCATGGCAAATGGACTAGACCTAATATCATCCAGCAAAGGCATTCACACTGATAATGATTTGAAGTCTAGTATGGAAAAACTGTATGATATAGCCGCAAAGAGTGAAATCACTCCAAGGGAAAAACTTCATGTAGCAGCAGTTAAAGAGTGGGCAGAGGGGTAAGATAGACAATGATATAACATCTAATTTGCTTAAAATAACACATAAGTTCAAAAGTCAACAGTTATTGTGTGCCCTACCTAGTTCAAAGTTTTGAACTACTAAATACAGTGTCTTACAGGTCCGTAATCATTCAGTGTTTTAGATGACCAGCTAAAAGAAACAACAGAGTGCCTTGTTGCTGAACATAACAGCTGTATCAGCACACCGATTGAGCAGTTAAAAAGCAAGCTGAGCATGACAACAAGCACTGAAATCACTGACTTTCGGCTCAGCGCATTGCATTGTTTTGAGTGATTGTCCAAAATGCTTTGAACATTGTGGCTACAATATTTCCATTATGATAATAATATTGGCTCTGAAAACAGCATGATGTTGAAAGAATGATAGGTTGCTGGGTAAAATGATTGGGCACCACCATTTTCGCCAAGCTTTTTCATTGGTTCCAAACTAAACAGACTACTATGCATGGCATTACACAGTCTGCATGAATTGGCCTTTCAGTAGTTAATTGATGTGTATTTATAGTTTTCATGTTGTATTGTACTATAATTGTAACATAGCACTTTGCAAAGCAAATAAATTTAAAAAGTAATCACATGTACTAAGTATGTGATAGGTTTGAAAAATACAAATTATTATTCTAACAGTACTTAATCTTTGATTTATTGCAAGGACTGGTTACAAATACTTCTCTTTGACCTTTTTGTAAAACTTTGATGGTTCAAAAGTTAGAAGTACTGTATTTCCTACCATATTATAGATTCATGTACACATGTAGGTTTTTAATTCTACTCTTTTTTTCTTCCTTTAATAATAAGTGAATTCAAATTTGCAAGGTAAGCACAATTGAATAACCTAGCTATATACAGCAACTTAGCTATAATCAAAGGTTTAAAGGCTTCTAAAGCCACTGTTGTTTCTTGTACCATTTGCACAGTCTTTGAAATCATTGATGAACATTGTACAGTAAAAACTAGCTAGCAATCAAATAATCTAATTGTGGTTGTGTTAGCAATACTGCTGGTGCATGTCTGATCTGGGAAGATATCCTTGTTGACTACCCAACCGATATGTTTGCTATCAAGATGGCACATGACTCCTATTTCTACCTCGGGTACCAGCCTCAAATGAGAGACTCAATTGCACGGGTGATGGCCAAATGGAAGCAAGATATGCCACTTTACTGGTAATTGAAATATAAAAATTTACTTTAAATTAACTGAAATCAATGCTTGAAAATGAATGAAAATGGGACAACTTTGGCAGCTATATGATTGTAGTACTGTACATAGCAGGCTTCTTAAATCTAGCCGGGTGGCAACCTAATGAGCTGCTGCTTTCAGTGATTTAGACACCCCTTAAAGTTTTTTACTCAAAAGTTCAATGTTGGCTTCCACATTTAAAAACAAATATCATGCATGGTTCTGCTGAAGAAGTTAGTTTTAGTTTATGAAATCAAAAACAAATTATTGCAAAGTTTATAATTATCAGATTTGGTGACAATTGAGGCACTGCATGCCTTGGGAACTCTTAGTAAAACGAGGTTGTAGTTAGCCTTGCTCCATTGGAATTTAGTGGCTTACATTCAAGCTTTAAACCTTCTCTTCTTGGAGATTTTGAAAAACCCTGCATAGTATAATTGAATTTGAAACAAAACAGACATAACATGGCACATGGCTGCTTTATTTACAAAATGAAAGGAAAAAATATTTTTTCATGGAGTTTGTGCCTTTACTATTTGCAATTGTATTACAAATACCATGTAATAAAGAATCCAATCTCTATGATATTTGATATTTATACTGCTGATATTAGTGTAGTTTTGTTTTACAAATGCCATGTAATGATTTTAAAGAATCCAATCTATAGGATATTTAACATTTATATTATACTGCTGGTCTAGATCTGGACTTCTTCATCAGAGTAAAAGTACTTCATATTAATTTATGCAATAGGTATTTGAGTGGGATGTATGCATTTGGTCTTGTCGAAACTAACTTCTATAGTGATGCAGAAAAATATGCTTTGAAGGTATGTTTTACACATGTCATGGTTAGCTTATAATTACACTTAAAGTTGAATTCTTTCTTAATGCAGCTAGCATAGACAAACAGTTGTTTGTCAAACTCATTGATAACTGTTTTAGTTGTCGATATTAGATTGTAGGTGTTAGCACCTTCTCCTCACCTGGGGTTTTATGACCCTGAGTTAAGGTTGGCTAGGAACCTAACCAGAGCACCCTGGGCTCAACAGTCTGGTACCCTACAGCTGGGCTAATTATAACCATACAGTAATTATAACCAGGCATTGATCTGTCTTCTGTGATTTATATAACTTTTTAATTACTAACAACTATTTTGGTTGGACTTGCCTTTTTGTCTTTTCTTTGACCATTTCTTCTCCATACATGTGTGCTAAGGGCCTGGAAATGAATCCTAGAGACTGCTGGTCAACGCATGCACAGGCTCACGTGCTTGAGATGCAGGGTCGCCAGGATGACGGAATAAAGTTTATGAGCACCACATTGAAAGATTGGACTGTAAGTGATTTGATACAAGTTGACGTAAATAAAATGAAGTAAATACAGTTATATTATATTATTGTTCATTAACTATTGATTTAAATGATAACTTTTTAACATTTTACAAGTTTCAATATTTTAGGCAGGGGCAATGTTGGCCTGTCACAATTTTTGGCACTGGGCAGTATATCACATTGAAAAGGTTTGTAAATTTAAAAGAAACTGGTATACAGCAGTGTCGAAAGACTGAGGTCAGGGAGAGATGAAGAAAGATGAAAAAGAGGACAGACTTGAAGAGGGAGGGAAAATTAGGAATTTAGATTTTTTTCAGATAAGAAATAGATTGGAAAGTTTTGAAGATGTAAGACCCCTTCCTATCTTAACATACATCCCATCTGATTTTTTACGACTGTTTAAAATTAAATTACTGTAGTTTTCAGAATAATAAATATTGAATAACATTTCCATTGTGATTTTTGTTAATTAATTAAAATATCAAGCCATAGTGCACATTTGCCGACTCTTTTAGTAATAAGCCATTTATTTAACATTTCTAAATTAAATTGTTGAATAATTTGTCCCAGCAGTGATCACTGAAAATATTTTCTGATAACGGGTTTGAACATGTAAAGTTTAATTTTGGGTTTGTCTGTACCAAGAACATAATTAAATGCTTTCTATTCATGTTTTTCACTACTTAGAATGAACATCAAGCTGCTTTGGATATTTATGATCAAGAGGTAAATTGACTAGATGCTCTAATTATGTGGTTGTTAGCATTAATTGTGCATAAATGTTAAACAATTAAGACGCAAATGAATGTTCAGGTACCCAATAATTAAGGACCTAACCCCAGGGGGGGGGCTACTACGGGTAAAAAAGGGATGACCATTAGGAAAGCCCACAAAATACCCTAAAAAATACCAAGGGTTAAAAATTTTCCACCCCAAAAATACCCCTTGGTTCTTAAATTACCCGAAAAAATACCAATTGAAAGTTGAAATTTTTTCCTGGGTATCTAGCAGGTTGCCTCTCAGTGGAGTTATTAATAACTGGTTTTGCTGCCTAGATAAATTGGTAACTGACTATTTTTCTGATTTTTTTTTTTAAGTTTCAGGAATTTAGTTTTAGAAAAAACTCTTTGAACACTGAGAGAGTAAAATGCACCACTGCTGAATATTTTTTTTATCAATGTTGATACTACAGTGTACATATTCCCATAATTTGATTTTATACATAGCCCTCCTTTTTTTAATAGTTACAACGTAAGCTCCTGCAGTTAATAACCTGATTCTTCATTTAGGTTGGTGAAAGATGCAAATCAGGAGCCATGCTGGACTTGGTTGATGCTTCTTCTTTACTTTACAGACTACAGTTGGAAGGTAGGTAGACAGTGAGGAACAGTACCGTTGCTGCTCTCTATAAAGCCCCTCTCTCAAACAAGCCCTCCATCTAGAGCTTCAAATTTAAATAAGCCCCCCCTCTAATAAGCTAAGCTCCTCTAATAAGCCCCCCTCTAATAAGCCCCACTCTGATAAGGTCCCCTCTCTAATTAGCCCCCCCTCTAATAAGCCCCCCTCTCTAATAAGCCCCTCTTTCTAATAAGACCCCCAACTAGAGCTTCAAGAAACACAAAGTTACTAGCTGCTATTGTTGGTGTTTGGTAACTGGTCTTTGTTATGTTTCTGTCTTTGGCTTATGACAATTTTTAAATAAGCCTCCCATCTGGAAGGTCCAAAGATAAATAACTAATAAGCTCCCCAGGGGCATATTAGAGCATTTACGGTGTTTTAACTGTTCCTGGTTTTGTTGATAAGCTCCCCTACTGGGTGTCGTAAACATTATACAAAGTGATGTAGAAGCACCCAGCTAATTATTACCAACAGGAATGCCTATTGAGTTTATGCTATAGGTCTTTTGAATGTATGTCGAAAACCTGTTCACTAATTTTCGATAGTCATTAGATAAAATAATGATATTACAAGCTGAAAATCAGAAATAATACATAGTTCCTGATTGCATTTGAGCTTATGATTAACCCCAGGGAGGGGTGGGGGGAAGTAGAGTATTCTCTTTATTGGTTAAGGGGTGCTTGTTGTGTTTCTAATGGGTCGAAATCCACAATTTGGTATTTTTTAGGGGATTTCAATTTTCTGTTGTTTTCTCTTGTCTTTTTGCTGCGAGGGCGAAAGCGATGGCAACAGTCTCTATTCCAGCAGAAAAACTCGATATTTTCTTCTGGTTTCCATCTTTTTTCCATATATGGTTGGCTCGGCCTCTCGAAGCCAATCAGGGAAATTAATTCCTTGCAATTTGCTCCCGGTATTTCTGATATTCCATATATGGTTGGTTTGACCACTGTGGGCCAATCAGCTTCTGCGTAAGGTTTGTTTGTTGGTTTCCTTTGTCAAATTCTTGATTAATCAAATGAAGTTTGAGTATATGTGACAACGCGAGTGGTCTTCAAGAGAAAGGTTAAATAAAGGTACGAATAGTGCATCAAATTCACAGCAAGGAAGCATTCATCAAACATCCGAAAGCTTCAACGAGCTTTCAAGAGGAAGGCTTTTTTGGCTCTTTCATCCTTATTATGCAATGAAAGCATCGCTGTCAACTCACTGACTTAATCAGTCATTGATCGAACTCACAGCATGTTCAAACAATCTGAATAGTACCTGATAGAGGTACTTTACTGATGCCTTGATCATCAGGCAGCACTACTAGTTTAAAATCTATCATATGACATTGACATTATGAAAGTGTTTATGCTTTAGTTGGTAATTTTTAGGGGTTTTTCACTTTTTCCAACAACAAGCATATCTTTTCTGCCAAAAGTACACCTCCCCCCCTCCCCTCCTTCTGGATGATTAACCCTTGGAGTGCCACAGCAGGCCCTAGCTTTTACTTATTTTTACTGATTTTGTCAAGATTTACTTTACTTATTTAATGTTTCTCTAAGCTTTTTTTTCTGCACGTTTTATTGATTTCCCCATGGTGTTTTTAAAGGTATTGAAGTTGGCGACAGATGGACAGAGCTCTACAACATCTGGGCATCGCACACAGACGATCATATCCTGGTGAGTTATTTGCCATTTAGTATCTTTAAAGCTCTACAAGATTCCTTTATAGGATATGAATTTAGCTGAAAACTTTTTAACTCTAGAACGCATGAAGAAAAAAAAAGTTACTTGAAGGCATGGAAGGAGGGGGGTCGATCGGACCCCCTGTCTAATTTCAAAGGTATGCAACCAATTGCCTTAAAACTTGGTATATATAATAAGTGTCACATGTACTTCCAATTAAGCATAGTCATGTGACACTTAATCGGCTTCCATGGCAACCATAGCACAGAAACACCATTACCACGTGTAAAATTGGTGCTTTTCAATAATATTCATCTAATCAATATGAAATTGATGTAAAAACTTTGCACTTGTAATTAATATATATAAGTGTTCAATTATAAATCTTTCAAATAATTTATGCCACATGATCTCTAATTGGTTTCCATGTTAACAACAGCAAAGAAATGTCAAAACTGTCAATGCCAAAATGTTGCAAATGGTTAAGAATAATAACATTTCGCTTGGCAAAGTAGTTGCACATGATAAACTAACTCATCTTGTAATCAAAAAGTTAATAATGTTGCCATGGCAACGACTGCTACAAATTCAAAATGGCGGCCATCAGCCTAAGTTTCAGATTTTGCAATTTGTTTAAAAAAGTCCTATAACAACAATTAATGCTTAAAAATCAAGAAATTTTAAGAAAAACCAGTGTATTTGTAAGATAAGCAAAAAATAATTAAGTACAAGTCATTTTTTTAGGCAGAACACTGTTTGTGAAAGGAAACGATGAGTTTCGTGGTTTCCTGTAATGACATCGTCAAAATGACCCCCTCCCCCCATCTCATGCCTTCTAGGGTTAAAAGTGCAAGATTCTCAGGAGAAACTGCCAAATAAAAAGTTATACTTAAATCTAAAACTTATTTTTGAATTTGTTATTATTATTATTGCTTATTTGTAGGCTTTTAATGATGCTCATATGCTAATGTGTACCCTTGGGGCAAAGAACGAAAGTGCCACAATAAAACTAATGAATTCACTTAGGAAATATGTCAGGTAAGGAATCTCAAATTACAATTATCGGTTTAGATAGGATATGTACTTTGTGCGAGTTAGCCTGCCAGCCTTCTCTCCTGTGGTAAGCAAGCAGTAAATCGAAGTTGCAAGATCTTTGGAGGACAAGTCGTGATCAATGAGGGAAGCCAATTTCAAGGGAAATGGGTTGAAGGTGTTCCCCTCGTGGCAAGCCAGGATTAGGGAGGAGGCATTCCCCTCATGGTGAGGGGAATAGAGAGGTATTCCCTTCATGGTGAGGGGAATGGGGAGAAGGTCTTCCTTTCGTGATGGGGAAATGGGGAAAATGTTTCCTCCTCACTGTGAGGGGATTAGGGAAAAGGCATTCCTTTCATGGTGAGCCAGGAATGGGGAGAAGGTATTCCTTTCATGGTGAGCCAGGAATGGGGAGAAGGTATTCCTTTCATAGTGAGCCAGGAATGGGGAGAAGGTATTCCTTTCATGGTGAG
>JAOBRD020546782.1:0-16603 GCA_027575215.2 Hydrozoanthus sils | reverse complement strand
TCAACAAGTTTTCCTTTACAATTTTTCATTGACAAGGTTTCCTTGTTCGTGTAGACGACGAGCAAGTTTTCCTTGACTAGTTTTCAGTTCAATATAACAATCATATCCTTGCCACATTTTCCTTGTCCGTCTACACGAGCAAATTTCAGACTTGACAATTTTTCCTTGTCAAGGAAAATTTAGCATGCCAGCTTTTCCTTGACAAGGAAAATTTGTCCGCTACTCCATCTACACGAGCAATTTTTCCTTTTCAATTAAACTTGTCAACGAAAATCTGCTAGTGTAAATAGGCCTTTAGTGTAAAAGATAAAACGCGAGTCGTCTTGCTAAATATGACGGGGCCAGTATGTTAGTTGGCATGCTTTCTGGTCGCAGAATTTTAAACTGTTTAGCTTTAAATTAATGAGCGCATTTTTAAAAAAACAACAGTATTAGTACTTAAACAAAATATTGATTTTTGGTTTTCACGGCAACAAACAAATTCATTGTGCAGCTGCCATGTTCTGTGCGAGATTTCGAAACACGTTAGAGCTTTAGGAAATGCTTTTTTTTTCTATTAAAACGCAATTTGCATGTTTGTTGGAATAATCTTGGACGATGAGACCGCACGCACATCTTTCTAGTATTTGTAATAGTAAAGATTATTGCAATTCGCAGGTTATATAAACACTACAATATTAAAATAAAAGGTTTCTAAGTGCAGCTTTAAAACAACCCAAGATAAACTGTCGAACGAATGGTCGTATTTTTTGCGTGGGTGTTAACTTATTCCTCCCCTCTGGCACTTCATGGAACAAGGAACAGGTCACAGTTATCGAAAGCTATGTTTATAACACTCCGCCCAACTCACTTGATTTATCATTTTCTCATAGAAATTGAAGGATTTGAAAAGAAGAGTTAAAATGCAACACGCGAGATAACTACAAGAGATTAGCGCTTAAAATTACAATCTCTCAAAAACATAGCAAACAGCACATTGTAATTAAGCAGAGGGGAAATTAGAACTTTAAACGACAACAGAAAAGTTAATGAGGCCTTTGAGGGACTGTCTCATGGAAGAAACAAAATTCAATGAGAAAACTCGTACGTGAAAGTATTTGTGTCCTTTACAAGTGCATGGCGAATGGAGGGGCCGTCGAGACGGGCATAACTTAAAAACATAGACACTGCGACGGAGTTAGGACGTAAACTAACAATAAATCAACTAGAAAGGAAAAGGATTTTTAATAACATACCCTTCGCCCAACTTCGTTATTATGAATAGTAAGTGCATGGGCAAGCATTTTCTTGTGATCAGAGGTGTCCTGTGGTCGCGGGGGATCCATGAACCGCCGGGCGAAGTCGTAACCCCACTTCACGTTATCACTGCATCCGCCCCACTCCCAGCCATCTTCCCTCTTTGACTTTGTCACCTTTCCTCGCACCTTCTTGTCACATCCACACTCTCTCCAGTTCTCCTGGCTACAACCTCGTGTAATTTCGTGCGTGACGCCTGCCGCTGTGACGGCGTGTGCGTAGGCACTTTCGCGACTTTCTGTTACGGAAAAAAATTTACGTTAAGAACATCCAATATTCTTAAGGTACAGCTACACGATGCAACATAACCTGCAACGTTGCGAGCAACGGAAGAATCGCACTGTGTATAGCCACCTCTGAAATTGTTGCACGCAACGTTGCGTGAAGTATAAATTAAACCGATCCTACTCCTGCAACACTGCAAGGAACGAACTCACCGTGTGGCTACATGAAGGCTTTCAGTTACGCGCAACTTTGCATGCAGTGTTGCACCGTGTAGCCATGCCTTAACTCTGGGTTGTAAGACCTAAGCTAAGCTGGATCCTCTCTCCAGCCTAAGTGGCTCATTAGACCGGCGCTTACCTCCGCTTTCCTTAGTGCTAAGCAGATGAGAGTCTTCGACTCTCCCTGGATCTGACACTAATCCATCGCAGGTTATCCCCCAGCAGAACTCTGGTACTTATTTATACAGCTGAGTCGACTGGAACAAATCGGCCTAAATGTCTTGCTCAAGGACATAACGCAGTGGTCTGACCGGGGATTGAACTCTACCATAGGATAACGAGTCAAACACACTAACCACTCGGTAACAGCGCCACCTTAAGCGATCATCAGGCAAACTTTACTTTAATTCAGTCGAATCCCGATAGCTCCAATTTATTTTGTAGGTTCAAAGAAAAGGTTCAGTTTGTTTCTTACGATCCGACTCAAAAGTTATAAAATGTAATTTTTGTTGATAGTTAACAAATAGCAGACACATTGGCGCCAAAAAAAAAACAACAAACGACTTTGCCGTTGATAATGCATTGTAAAATATGTGTAGACGTTTGAATCGGCTGGGAGATCACAGTCCTTCCTAGGTACTATATGTTTTGACAATAATAAAAGGCAATTGTAAGTTTCTGCCGGATTCAAGATTTTTCTAATGCTAAAAGAAGCATGCATTGAAAGAAATGGATAAACTTTTCTCTTTTGAACTCGTTAGAACTAAAGAAATCTTGCTTACAATAATCGAGTGTTCTGAAAACTAGGTATAAAAATAGACCGTTTTTTTTCAAGTTAGCATTTGCGTTTTTGTTTTGGTTGTAATTATTGAAAAAAAGCCCCGGGGTACAGAACTCCCATTGGTCTTAATAAACAAACGTAATTAGTCGTGTTTCTACACAGTTTTATAAATTTCCGAGACTCGCAGCGTACGGTATACGAGACGGTCTTTTTAGTTAAAAAGCTCTGCGTCGATCGTTACATAAGCGAGTTTTCAAATTTGCTGTTTTAGAGTGTGAAGGTTTGGAAGTATTTTGTTTAGTACAAAAGTAGTACCAACCCCTATTCCACACCTTTATTACTTTACTATTTCTCAATTGTGTACATAGGCATCATTACAAGACTTGTGGGGCTTTAAAATCATTTGTTTCGACTGCTATGTTGTTCGTCTTAAATTGTTTACAGAACAAACCATTTGCTCCGGTCTATTTTCCAGACGAGCACAGAGGCGTCTGTAGAAGTGTTAACTTGCTATCATACGTTCATATGTGTTGACTTCAAAGTCAGACATAACTTGTTGTAATAACGACAAGCGATTGTTGCTAACCGGGACGTGATGTGCATATTAACGCAAATTTACGATCTGTTAAAACTCCAATACCAGAAATGAAACACATTTTTCAGTTAATTTTCAACTCTGCTCTGCTGTAAGTAACAATTTTTTTGGACTCTCGGCTAGCACAATGTATCACACAATGTGAAAGAACGCTCTAATGGATCTATAGAAAGAAAATACACAATCCTAAAACATGAATAAAAACAGAAAGAAAATGAAAATACAAAGATATGCGAATCCGGAGATGACCACCCATCCTAGATATCGCTATCAATTTTTCCACTTTATAAACATTTCATTGCCCAAGGTGTCAAATAAATGTTGCCCATTCCGATAGACTTAGTTTACAAGCACTGAGTTTGATTTTGTCACTTTTTATGCCATTCTCATTGTAAGGGGTGCAACTATTGTTTATTTGAATTCTAATTACTAATGTAGACTCAAATAACTCGGATTTCTTTTAGATAAAAGCGCTACCCTTGAAGTTGAAGCCCAAATCATGCGTCCTCAACATACTCCAATTTGCACTCTCGCCATTGTTCGTTTAACGCAAAAGTTTTCATTTATAACTGTTGTTAAACTGTAATAGCAATTATCTGTAAGAGAGTACGAGCAGAGAAACCCGAGCAATCTAACTCTTAAAATTACAGCTGTTCGAGCTGGGAGCTTTGTCAAAAGTGAACACGAAATTTACCGCTTAAATACAGCTCTTGTTTGCCTATTTGGTTTCGAACTGAGAGAACGTTTGGTGCAAGTTTATTCTAGAGCTATTTTGCCTGAGGCGAAATAAGGGGATTAGAATGTGAGTTAATAATCTTAGCTGGTAGAACTGTATCTCTAAGAAGAAAATATTTGGTTGTAAAACTTGCTTTACTGAGTGACGTAAGCAACTCCGTGTGCCCACTGTCGGTTCTATATAAAACCACATTTGAAAGTCTGTCGAAAGGTCGTGTGTTAAAGGTTGGGTTGAACTATAGATCGTTTGTGTGAAAAGATCACTTTTTGACATGACATTCAGTTACAGAATAAACAAAGAACCGCGACGGACCTAAACACTTCTTTGAAGATAAAGAAAGCCCAGCTCAAAATTTCGGTCGCATGCGGTTTGAACGCGGGGTCCCTTTTGCTTAGAGAATTAATCTGAAAACAAGCTGGATTTTTTCAAGTGTATCTATCAGAAGGTGGTAAAACATGCTGATTGAGGTAATAAAATATTCAAAGGCTGGAAAGTTTCGAGTTATGCTTGTCTATATGTACATACCAGCATGGAAGATAACTGCTCGATTTTGCGCGAGTTAAATGTTGTGAAATGTAATGTATTAACCGGCTGGCCTAAAATGGAAAGAAACTAGCCCATCATATTCAAATTATCTAGCCCATTGTAGTTAAGATTGCCTTGTTATAATGAGTTATGATACCTTATTCAAGAATTTCCGCTGTCTAAACTTTCATGAGACTAATCCCTCAAATGACAATAAAATCTGTTAGTAACTCGCGAAACTACTTACTTGTTCCCATCATGCCATTGCCTTGGAAAACCTGTGCTTGGCTAATACCGGTGCAGTTCCATCGACGATCGCGGAAATGGCTCGGACACTCTTTTAAAGCGTTCTCTACTCCTCTCTGAACGCTTGGCATAAGAACAGGATATTGCAGACACTGAATTTTTTGATGTGGCTTGAACCACGACATTAGCGAACAGAACCGCTTTACATCTTCATTTGAGCTAAGCGGAACTCCCGAAATGGTAGATTCGGATCTTGAAAGCCTAATAAAAAAGAAAAAGTGATTTGCGATACTTTATCGGCTTGTAACTGTGTGTGTGTCCGGATCGTGGAGACACTACTTTAACTTCAAATAGGCTCGAACCAGTATGAAGTACTTTAGGGTTTTTATTGTCATTAATCTCGCCTATATTGTTCCAATCTCAGATTTAAGAAACATTTGCCCATACCAAAAAAGGCTGATAGCGATATTTTAGTTTAGTCGGCATATTTCGGGGCAAATATATACCCTTAAACTTCACGTCTCGCTGATTAACAACACACGCTACGTACCTGAATCTTCGTCGACTTGTGCACGAACCAAATAACAGAAAAGTAACAAAAATGTGAATGATCATTTGAAAGGAAGCCGTAGTTTTGGTAACCATCTCCCAAGACCTTCGCTGTCACACGTCCTAAGCGTTGTACGATGAGCTGTCTCCAGACAAGTTGTATTTAACACTTGCGTGTTGTCAGATAAAGATACTGCTCTCTAGGCACTCTTGCGGTTGCTGACAGGGACGGTCCACAGGGACACGGCTGGGACGTGATAAATATAGTGGATTTTGGCTTTGGACAACAAACAATTGATTTGAGGACAGGTCAAGATGCTCTTGAGAATGTCGGCGCACTCTCGCGGTGACGAAGTGGGCTGCTACTCTTAACAGTAATCTTAACAACTTTCGCGATACTGAACTGAGCTGAAACACGAAGCTGCTATGAAAGAAAAACTCGTCCTCTGATTGGTTGTTGATTGTGTCCACAGTTCAGCGACTCTATTTTGCCAATAAATGAGCTAATAACGTCGACTAAACACTTGTCAAAACAATGCGCGCCTTAAGAACAAATTGAAATACATGCAGTCCGGAAACGACTGGATTGTCTAGTAGCTCCCAACTATTTCACTAAAATAAAACTAATTCCGCTGTAATGCGGATAGTAAACTCGTCAAACTTCTGACAAATTTAGGAAACCTACTGGGCGGTTTTGTTACGTCTGGTGTCGGTATGCACCAATTAAATCCATGTAGTCCGGTCTAATTAACTGTTTCTTTGTTGTTTATTAACAAAAAAACGTGCGTTTGAAATTAAAACGATGGTTCTTAATACAAAGTTATTAAATTGAATGGGTTGTTTTATTTGTTGAAATCAATATGCTAAGCAGCGCATATTCTGAAGAACTTTTTTGCATATCTATTCAATAACCAAATCAACACAGTTATTGAGCGGCGCCCGGTTCAAAGCTAAGTTACTAAATGATCATGACCCCGAAGAATATTCCTTCGATACAATCAGTGATATAAAAAAGAGAGATTATAGGAAGCCCCAACTCACGACAATGGCCTTCATGTCGTTTAGTAGCTTAGATTAACGTGATAAGTTCGCTTACGCAATACAATAGAACTCCCACGAAAACTTTACGAAGATACAAAAGTGGTCTAGACTCGAACGCCCGCTTCACTCCTATTTTTTGAATGGCCCATGCGAAGATTAAATCCGTTTTAAATTACTTCGTTCATGCGCATTTGAAAGCTCTGGTAATATCCAATATTCGAGGCTTGTTCATAAGCGTTTTCCGGATAGCTTGTGGCTTGTCTGCCAAGCTTACTTGCTGTGACAGCTTGTAGTAAAATAAGGAGAAAGACAAATGTAATTCACTTTCGTCATTTGGTGCGTTTGTTTGTTCTACAACATTCTAAACAAACTTCTTTCTAAAATAAAAGCACGTCATTGTTATCTGAAACAATCTGACAGTTTGAAGGAGAAGAAATTGGCTTCTAATTGATGGGAGTTTGAGATTTATCTCACTGATATCTCTTGTTTCTTTCACTTCTACGACCTCTCGAAAGAGTTATTGCAAACAGATGTTTCATGTTCTCGTTCAAATATACTTTACTTTCCGCTCAAAGCCTTGCTTGAAACAAAGCGTTCTGTGAAAAATGTCCACTTTTAAATAAGAATTGCAGACAAATTGACGCTCTGTTTTTTTTAACTTGCGAAGTTTTCTCAACTGTTCATTTGCAGAGTTTCATTTGTCGCTTAGGGCAAAGTTAGACTTTATAATTAGACCTTAGTAAATCGAGTTTTCATCAGCTCAAAGCGTATTTTTCACCAGATTACTATCACACGAAAAATCTTATTGATCTATTACACTCAATTTCTTTCTCGATTTGTTATATTTTAACAAGTGAATGACTTTTCAACAACTAATTGAACCTTTGTGTCGTGTCTCATTCAGAAAGGACAGCTCCAACATTGCGACATGCATTTCTCGAATCACCGGCATTTTACGGCAATTAACATCGAAGAATCTGCGGCAAACTGCAAAAAGACCCACTGAGGATACCGGAAAGGCGCAATACAAAACGAAACGTTTTAATTAAGACTACTCGGTTTTTTTGTAGTAGGTGTAAAGATCAATGGCTTTGAAAACACGTAAACAGAAAATGGATTAAAAGCGATGATAATTGCAGAGTGAACCGCTGATAAAATCCTGTCACACTTCATGTCAAGATTTCCCCTGAGGTAACAAAATTCCTGCAAGCGACAATTTTACAATTGCCACGCCACAACAAATGGTAGAGAAAATTGTTTTTTTGCTTTAAAACCTCACGCGAAAACTCATCTCCCGCGTTTTTACTAAGTGCGTATGAGGTTCAAGCTAAATATTCAAGATTTCGTATGTTCTGGCGTGCCACTGAATCTGAAATTTTTTTTTGTGTTATACAAAATAAGGTTTTAAATTTCGCCACAACTTAAGTTGTCCACGTTATTTCAACGGCAGTCAAAAGGGATCATGAAATTCACCCACACAATTTACTGAACAAACTTGCTGAAAGCGTTAAACGTTAAGGCTTGATGTACAGAGTCCAGACGCGTACCAAAACTAAGCAACACGCAGGCTTGGTGAAATATTATAAAAGCATCGAAAACTTTATTAGATATTTTATAATCAAAACATCTGGGCAACAGACAATCAGATAACTAGATAGAAAATTCTATTGAATGAAATAAACTTAGCCGTGCAGCGAAGCCTTTTAGCATTCAGTGTCGTCGGTGATTTTACATGAAGGAAAGCCTGTCATGGGGCGGTTATGAATTAACTATCTTGAGAAGTTTGATACCACACTTAACCATTGTAGGTGGCAGCACTAATTGGTACATTCCTTATAAAGTCAGAGAAACTCTTAAAAAAGTGTTCGTTTAACGTTTAATTTGCAGTTGGCGTTTTCCTTAAGGCGTTTTAAAACATCCCTTAACTATGACACGACTTTGAATAAACTCGTTCAACTTCAAATACAAAACCAGCGGCAAAACTTCAACTAAACAAGTGTGCGGGAAGTTGAATTTTGTTATCTTTGAAATCTGGAAAAGTTATTTATTCTCGACATGTTAGAAACCTTACCACAAAAATAAATACCATGTATTTCTCTATCAACAATTGAGAATAAACTTAATAGTTTACAAGTGCGATATCCCGAACTAATTGGCAGTTAATTATGTACAAATGATTTTGCAGACGTGTAGCACGAACTTTGTAATTTTATTTTCGAAAATTGAAAATGTTCTGTTAAATTGAAATTGTTTTTTCTTTATCGTTTAAAATCATCGTTTCAAGCAAAAATCGGCTGAAAAAGTTTAATAACAAATTTTTATCGCGAATAAAATTTAGCATGATAAAGAAAAGATGTAAATTGGACACAAAATTAAAAACTTTGTTAAAAAATCCGTTCCACAGATGTAGATAAACACGATTTTTGTATGCATAAGCAAGTCTTCCTTTTCTTGTGTATATAGTAAAGGAAAAAATACCAAAATGTTTCTTGTCAAGTCTCGTTCGAAAAATCGCGAGACAGAGTTTTCAAAAAGAAAATTATGATCATATAATCATGTTTGATTAAGGTTATTTTAGCAAGCTGTTTTGTTTTACTTGTTTATGAAATTAGTTTTTTGTTTGTTTGTTTGGGCACTTTTACTGAAGCACAACGTGTAATTACAGAAATATCCTTCAATCTGAAAATACGAGCTAAGCCATTATTTTGAGGAAACCGTGAGTTAACTTCCCTAGTGTGCTAAAGTTTTACATATTAATTCCGGAATTCGGTTTATATGGAAATGTTGTTGTAGCGATTCTTTGCCGAACATCAGTCTTGAGAGAAAATTAGCATCAAACCTACTCTAAAATCTTTTCTACTTCCTACGTTACAAACTTCCATAATTCAGAGTTGTCAAAAAATTTAAAGTTTCAAAGATGAGTAAAATTTTGGGAAGAATTCAAAGGAAATAGCTTGTAGCCAAGAAAAAACTCTTTACGAAAAGCTTTAATTTGTCTTATCTTTTTATTGTTTTATTTATGCCTACCTTCATAGCGGTAATCTAGCATTATGCAACAAATAAAGGAGCATTGTTCTTTACAAACTCGCCGAGCAATAAAATCAATAAACCTATTTTTTCACAGCGTGTTGCCCGATCCCCAGTTGGTGCCTGTCTACTTATACTAAATACGGATATTAATCTTTTAACGACAAATCAAACACTGATGCGATGATAGCGTGTAATGTAATTAAAGCAAAATGCCGTTCGATTTTATCATTGTTCTAGGGGCTGCCTGATAAAGCTCACAGCTTGATGTAGCTTAGAAAAACATGGTATGTGTAGGCGTGAATAGATCGCGAGGGTTCCGCTAAGATCACAAACTGTCACAGCAGTGTAAACAATAATAACTCGCTGCAATTTAAATATTTTGGATTTGCATTCACAGGAAACATGACGGCTAGACCACAGCGCAGGATATTTCGACAAAAGCCTACGACAGGGAAGCCATCCCGCCTTTGACTACTGAACCGAGGGTGTGATCATATACGGAAAAAATATTCCACTTCTGGGCGTCAGGGCAACGCCCAGGCTAGAGTACTTGAAGCAAATCACGTTTGCCATCACTGGCAACAGCGAGTTTGATTTCATGTCATAGAAATGTTTTTGTCCCTATAAAGAACAGAGTAAATTTCTGGTCTTTCACTAATTAAGGTGCTAGCTTTGACACGATAAAGAGTTACAGGGCTGAACATTTCTTCTTGAATTACCCAAACAATTAAGCTTTATCGAATCAGCATTTTCTAAGTACTCCTTTCAGGTTCAGAGATAAGGATTTTTTAATAAGATACACGTTATTTCTTCTGTCAAATACAATTTCCAGGGGCAACCTCGGCTGTATATAAGCGGATAAATGCCATTTCATTGAAAGACTGATTTCCTCAAACGACAAATCCGTCGTAACTATTAATCTTGATAATAAGTCGAGATTATAATTTGTGTTCACTTCGAGGAAGATAATATGTGTGTTTGTTAAAACTTTGAGCAAGCGTTCCTTTTGATTAAATGAAAGGGTTTTGGGTAAGCAATTTATTTTCTAAAAGGTTGTTTCGTGGGCAAAACGTAGTCCATTAGGGCTATTTTACTATATTAATCAACAATTCAAGACATTCTGGCTTCGTAATTATTTCCACATGGGAGTAAACTGCAGTTATCTATTGAAAAACCTATAGCGCATCATTCCAATATGTTTAGTACATTAGCCCTCAAAGGAAAAAAATACTTTAAACTAATCGAAGGACCTTGACCTTAAAAATATCCTGATATCTCACCTCGATCTTTATACTCATTCCTCGTTGATCCAAATGGCAAAAACATCCGTGCTTCAGTTATGTCATTCAGGAGGGGAATTATGCCATAACTTCGGAAGATATACAAACTTGCCTGTGAGATTTTGCTCAATATGGTTTTAGTGTGGAGTTGAAGCTCTCTAAATGAAGGTGTAAATTTGCGTGTAGAGTTGTGCTTGGCTTGTCATGACAAAGAAATGGGTTTGATTGTTCAACAATCAGAAGAACATGAAAGCTTGCACGGCCGCGCCTTAAGGGACGTTTGTGGCTAGCTTTAGCGCCTTTGGGCAATCCTAGCTGTGTGTCATTGGAAATAGAAGATTACTGTTTCTGTGAATATTTCTCCAGATGTGATCTTGGCAATTTCTTGTAACACTAGAACCATTTAAACTTAACAAATATCGAAATCAACTGGTTGTTAATTCTTTTTAAAAAAGCATTCACTAATCAAAAGATTAAATAGGACACCGTATACTTAAACCTGTTTGTTTACTGATGAACAATGTCAAATACATTCAAAATTGTTCAGTTTACGATGTTATCTCGGCAGGGTAAGTTTGTTTTTCTCAACTCATTAACCCAGATATAAGACATGAATTCGCACAACTGTTGCGGCAAGACCGAATTAATCTTCGTTTTCCGTACAGTCTAAAAACGCCGGATATCTATCAAGGCGCGTATAATGGTTTTTGACAGTGTTTGAAAGCCGATTTTTAATACATCCGTCCCGTAAATAAGCGTTAGAATATATAGATGGTACGCCGATATCTCCTTGTCAAATTTTAACACGCAATTTTAAGCTCTCTAAAACCCGAGTGACAAAAAAGCTTTAAGTAATAACAAGGCTTAAAGTAATTTTTTGGTAGAACTATTGTTCTAGAATTTCCGAAACAGACGGTATTTGAATCACTGCGACTACAATCAAAATGTTTGATGTATTAATTGTTCAAAATATTTGATGTACTAATTGTTCAAAGTCTCAAGAAAAATAGGCCTTGGCTCCTTTCTCCGGCCCATAAAGATTTAAGTATATATTTGTTTAACAAGTATTCGAGTGTACTCAACGAAGGAAACGAGTATAATTATAGGAGATCTGTAACGATTAAAGGTCGATTATGTTTATAATAGAGAGCGAATTAAAACCTTCAAAGCAAAGAGAAAACAGAGCATTAAGGCTCGGTAAACTTTACCGATATTTATTGTCAGAAGACAAATGCTGAAATTTTGAAGTCAAGTCAGGTTTCCCACGTTCATGAATTTCCACAGATGCAGAAAAAACCGTAAGACACAATTCACTCGCGCCCACAGACCTGAGATTTGCAAAGAAGGGAACTCTTAAATTATAGAAAGAAGAAAAAGACATAAAAACAGTTTGAAAATGGAAAACTCGACTAATCAAGAGCGCCAGTTGTTTCTAGATCATCTGCTACTTGTGATTGGTCAGTTCAATATCGCCATATTTGGGAAAACTGGCTTTTCCATTTGGTGTTAAACTCGACCTCCATTAATTCGAAGGCTACAAGCTGTAATATTTGTTATTACAATAACGATAATCAAGCATTAATAGTAAAGTAATTAGGATAATAAATGGAAAAAATACATGAACCACTGTAAAAATCTGAGATGCTAGCCAACTCTGTTTCAAATCTCTTTACCTTCCCCAAAGCCCCGCCGTCCCTTCAGTCTCTAATGCCAGCTTTCTGTTTTACTCGAGTTCAAAGCTGAAGCTAAACTGATGTTGCAGAAAAAGTCAAAAGGAAAGATCGAATCGGAGCCAGAGTTTTACAATTTTTTTCAGCATACTGTCTTTGTAGATTTTGAGAATCGACGTGACCCGAACCGATTAAACCGAATGTTTTGTCACGTACAGTTTCAGTTCAGTTTCAGTTTATTTTTTTGCCTGTGTTACATATATATGTTTACAAAAGATAATTATTTTATAAATATAACATAATACAATAAAAAGGAACTACACTTAGATGCATACATATATTAACGAAGAGAAACACAAGGCGAGGAGGTTCATAAAGAAAGCACAGGGCTTAGTTGGGTTATGACCTCCTCAACTATTAGAAATGGAAAAAATATTTTTGGGGCGTACAGATGTATCTTAGTTTTAGTATATTTATGTAAGAATAAACGAAACAAGCACACTGAAGCAAACAAACGCATGCAGGGACAGTACATAAGCAAAGCGCAGGACAGCTTATCGGAAAAGCAAGAATCAATTTAATAAAAAAGTTTTTAATTTCGACTTAAAAAGAGAAATGTTAGCAGCACTGCAAATTTCTGAATTCAGTGAATTAAATATGGTAATAGGAACTTCCTATATTGGAAGAAAAATGTACCGCGAGCCAAACGATTCTCCCAAATATAAAAAACGTGGAACTACTAACAACAATCAGGCAAGTGGCTTTTAAATACAAGCTTTGCCCTATTCTCTTTTACGTCTGCCTTGCGAAACACGAAAACCACGAAACTTCATAAATTTACCGAAAACATCGTTAGGAGGTTAAGTAAACAATAATTCGTTTCTAGTCTCCAGTTTTCAGTCAAAAATAGATTTACTTTTGTTTATCAACATATTTGGAAAATATTTAGTTTGTAATTTAGCTTGGTCTAAATAGTACCTCGTTTACGGCATTTTACAACTGGGGATAAAAAAAAGAATTTATTTGATTCAAACAAAGCGTATAAAGGTATTAGCTAAAGTTTTAAAACTATTCTAAAAGTAATGCTGTCGATACTTGGTTAAGGTTTTCTTCGTACTTAGATTAGGACGAATTTCATTTGTACTTCGAGTCTTAGTTATCATTAATATGAATGCAGCGCTGTTGGTTCATAAATCTGCATCTATACGAATGCATCTCCAATCCATTATCGGGGGATCACTGGAAAACACTTTAAAAAAATGATAAATGAGGTGGTCTAGATTAAAACTTATTTCACAAATTTTCGGACACTTGATCTTGAGAAAGGCGGGGTGCGCGCTGCCATAAATGTGTGAGATAATTTTTAAGATAGATCAGCTTATTTATCATACTTTTAAAATATCTTCTATCAAATCAGAAATAATCTCTAAGGAAGACCTTTCACTGTGAAGCTTGTGTGGTTAACAACGGATGTCTTTACTTTTTACGCTAACACTTTGGGTTTCACACCACATCCAAACTGACATCGGCCACCAGAGAAGAATGGTTTGGGGAAAGGTTGGGCCCAAGTTGACATGGAAAGCACGCAAAGTATTTGCTAGCAATTACACGAACAAAGGCGTTCCGATAATTAACTAACGTTACCTCCAGTTGTCGGCTGCCTTTTACGCAAACAGGCGGAAAAAGCACGCCATATCAGTTTGATTATATTCTTAATTTCCTCATCTCTTCATACGGCTTTAATATTGATCATTGATCTCGTAATTAGAAGGGAGACCTGCATAATTTCTTTAACAACAACATGTATTGTCTTTTAGCCTCCTGTGCAAGTTCTCTGTCAAATTCTTTTGGTGGAGATTAAACAATTTCATTACAATGCAATAGCAATAGAACTTCCTGAATCAAGTTATTGAACAAAGCAAATATCCGAGTTGATAATTTGTGTTTGTAAGTTGCCTTCCATAACTGTGATAAAAGGGATAGTCCCCAAGGGAGCAATAAACATTAAGAGTTTAATTTTCAAATAAAAAAACAAAACGCTTAAGTGCAGACAGTGTTATCCCTAATTTTCTGTAACGATTTTCGAAAACAATCTAGCAGCCGAAATTGGCCAAAACTACTGTACGTTCCCGCGTACCAAAGGGGTTAGGAACTGATAAGGATCTGACGTCAACTCAGAGCACGTTCACGCAATTTTACTTTCTTATAAGGTGGATTTACACGGTGTAACTTTTGCCTACAACTGTTCCATGCAATTCACTTACGCCATACATTCAACAGAAAATTGTTTCGTAAATCGTGCCTAAAACTATTGCATGCAATTCAAGAGTAAATCGGCCTTTGGAGAAATACTGTTTCCCCTGTTCAAAAATATCGCCCAACAGATGTGTGGCAAGCTGTTCAAACCTGGGATGACGTCACAGCCCAGTCCATTTTGTGCGCGGAAATGATTTCTTAGTTGCTAATTTCTTTCGCCATTTGAAAAACAGCAAAGAAAACATATATTTATTTTATATTTTTGTCAATACTAAAAATTTTGGTTTACCATTATTGGTAATTTAAATAAATTATGATAACTGCTTTGACAACATTAAAGATAGTATAATTAGAGGGGAAAAAATAACAAAACCGAACAAAAACAAATGTTATCATTTAATTCGGCCATTATCCGGCTGAGAAGATTTCATTCTAAAATGATTTTCGACTTCAATTTGTAAAAACCCTTAAAAGAGTTTTTCATATTTCAGAATAGACAATTCTTTTTCTGGAACATTCTTACAATTTGACAGATTGGCAAAAACACTTCAATATGGTGAAAGTGAATGTTATCAACCGTCCAGCTTGGATTGTATTAAATAAATTTTTAAAATCAATTTCTGGAAATTTGAATTTTTGTTTCTCTCCTCTGTTCCTCGACATTTGTCACATGACATCACTGTGTCAGTCGAAACGTTTGTTTTATAGTAAGAAAAATTAAGATCTCCAGAAAACGATTTTAAAAATTTATTTAATACAATCCAAGCTGGCCGGTTGATAACATTCACTTTATACTGTTTAATATGGGTTACCAACTTAACATTGTTTGCATTTTATATTCTACCTTTGATTGCTGTTGATGCAAACGTCAAAAGTTTTTTTAAGCAAAATTCTTCCAATCCTCTTGTGAGAAGAGCGGGAGAGTATATTCTTTTTCTTTAAAGTTCTACAAACTAAAGCCGAGTTTCTGTCAGCATTCCGTTTACACGAGCAAGTTACATCAACAAGTTTGTTTTGACGAGGAAGAATTACTCGTGTAGATGTTGATAAAGAGAAGTCGATAATTTTCCCTTGTCAAGGAAAGGCTGGCAACTTGCTCGTGTAGACGGACAATAAGGAATATGTGACAAGAATGTGTTGCCGCATTAATTGCAAGCATAACTGAAAACTAATGTCACGGAAAACTTGCTCGTCGTCTACACGAACAAGACAAAACCTTGCAAGTGAAAAATTGTTAAGAACAACTTATTGATCATTAACACGAGCAAGACATTGCCAAGTAAACTTGGCAAGGAAAAATTTCTCGTGTAATGGGGCTTAAAGATCAGAATTTACAGCTATTTTTAGAACGTTTTGGCGGTTAACTTGTTATCCTGTATAGTTCATTCGACGAGTTGACAATACAAAACATTTCCGCGAACATTAAACTTTCCTTTCCTGGGGTCAGTTGAACAAAAACAATTTTGTTTCCTTTTAGATAGTTGTTTTTTTTAAGAATGCGTAGGATGTAGGTAAATTTCTTCACGTTCTTAATAAATATAAAAGACTATTCACTATTGTCTGATCTGTAGTCCAAAAATGGAGTGTTGCGTCATTGTTATCTTGTCACGCAACAAAAGGATACACTTTGTGATGGTGAAATAATATCATGTTTACACACAATTCACAAATTTGACTGAAAAAGTACTAACTTTTATTATGATATTAAATAAATAATAATATAATATAAATCATGTCTCTTCAGCATAAAAGTTGTTTAAAATACATGAATTTGTTTTAATTTTTGGTAAAAATCGAGCCTTTTGACTATGCGTCAATCTTCAGGGTCAATGCTGGTGATAATAAACTGGGCATAACTATTAATAGCGATATAAAAACAAAACTGGTACGAACGTGAACTATGTTAAAAATTATACATGATAACAAAACTTGAAGTTCACTGTCACCGTTTTCATTGTTATCACTATCACTATAATATTAGTAGCATACTTTGTTAACCATTATTTTTAACGGTAGTTGTATTTTTAGTTGTGTATGTGTTTTCAGTAATGTTTTATATTATCACTACTGTCAATATTACTACCAAGACTATCATAACTAATATTATCTTCACCGGTTATATTGATTCAGTCTACCGCATCATTGTGCTGAAGAA
>JAOBRD020546674.1:0-16604 GCA_027575215.2 Hydrozoanthus sils | reverse complement strand
CAGAGATTTGCAGAAATTTCCCAAAAATCTACCGTAGAATTCCGAAAGTAACGCGCCCCCCCCGAAAGTAACGGCTACCAGAATGTAGCGGCCCCCCTTTCCGGCAAAATTCGAAAGTAATTGGGGCCGTTACTTTCGGAATTCTACGGTAGTCTGTTTTGTTTACTGTTTGTTCATCAGGTTACGTTACAATGTAAAAATATGAATATCAATGGAGTTGACTTTTAATGATTTCATAATACTTGCCCTCTTTGTCTTCTCGAGACCATTTCGAGTTACACACGCTTTTTAACTGTCCGAAAATAATGGCTACTCGAAAGTAGCGCTGTCCCTTTTGCCGGCAAAATCCAAAAGTAACGGCCCTCGGAATTCTACAGTATAGGTAATCGCATGGGGTTTTAAGGATTAATTTCACGAGTGTTTTCAATTTTTTCCAAAATTGAAAACATAAGTGATATTAATCCTAAATTTTACGAGGAACCAGGCGATTACATGTTTATGACATCGAGGGCAAAAATCTTCATTCTCCGTGTGATCCCAAGCGAAAGCGTTGCATAGCTTAACTCATTTCTCCCAAATGAAACAAAATCTTTGCAACCTCTGAAAACATTCGGAAATCCTCGGAAGAGGTTTGAAATCGTTTTTAGGGCATTTTTATAATTTAAAAAAAAATCTTCGGAGATGTTCGGAACGTTCGGAAATCTTCGGAAATTTTAGAAAATCTTCGGAAAATGTTGCTAAGGCATTTTTGAGACTTTTTGAAATTCTCGGAAAATCTTCGGAAATTTTCGGAAGTGTACCAGCGGCCAATCAGCGCTAAGTAATTTTGCCCTGAATTAAGAAAAGATGCCCCCGCTGTTATCCAATCAGCTCGAAGTAATTTTGCACTCAATGTTATAATCTGAGTTAGCTGTGCAAGGGAAATGGACAACACTGAGCAAGAAAAAAGTCTAACCCTCAGGCAGCATTTGAAACGACGATCGCTCCTACAGATCTACTGAGGTAATTCTATATCATTTGAACTTCAAAGTCCTGAGCTGACAGTTGGAAATTAAGATGAAAAAAAAAGCTTAAAAATGAAATTGTCTTGTTTTTAACAGAACGTACGACTTGAGCACAACTATGTCTGATACAGTAAGTTTGAGAATTTTTGACTTCTCTTTAACAAGATTGACAAGCAAAAATTGTCTTGTTTTTAACAGAATGTCTGCTACAGTAAGTTTGAGAACTTTTGACTTCTCTTCGAGCCTATTTCCAAAACTGATTTCAATAACTCTTTATTGTATGTATGCTTCCATCCCAAACCCTTTACAGTACTGTTACGAGCCCTGTGCTCATAACTTGGGTTCACAATATATTTCTTGTCATCTGAATTTGTTAAACCCTCCGGGGGGTACTCCCTCTATTTGGGTGGTAGGTATGACTGTCATATTATTTAGGGGCCCGGTTACAATAGTCCCTTCCGGTATTTTTTAGCTGTTAAAGAAAATCTTGGCAAACGTCTTATTATGTGCGCGCTTTTATTTACTGCATTTATCACGTTCGGCGCAACACGAGGGGACTTAGCACTGACCTGCCAGCTGCCCAGGGGAAAATGCCAGCTTTCAATTGGTATTTTTAGGGTATTTTTCAAACCAATAGGTATTTTTTAGGTAGGAAAATTCTTATGCCTTGGAATTTTTTAAGGTATTTTGACGGCTTTCTGGATCAGTCACCCCTACCCTTTTAACCCTTAAGTACCCCTCCCCCCGTAACCCTTTGTTCCACCAACAAGTACTCTTACACAAAAGCCAGTTCGTCAACCAATTAGGCCGTTTTGTTATACGCCACATATTTTGTATTAACAAGGCTACTTTAAAATACCCTGGTTTATCATTAACGCACACTGATTTTTGCCAGTGCATTGACTTTTTTATTATTTATTTAAATAAATAAAAGAAGTAAATAATGAAAAAGTTTTTCTTGACGCGCAAAACAATAAACAGAGGGACAAACATGTAAGAGATGAAAAATATGTTTGTCAAAGATTGTCAAAGATTGTCAAACATAGATTGTATGTATTGTAGTATCGACGTATCGCGACTTAGTTTCACATGGTAGTTAGTTGACGTGTAAAGTAAATCTAAAACTGACTTTGTAGTCCACAAAAATATTAAACCCAGAAAAAAATGGACTTCCCTCAATGAATTAATTTTGGGAAATGTTTGATGATAAACAAAGGGAGGTATTTTTTGTATAGCCTAAGAGACTGAGATTTTCAGACTTTGGTTCAACCAAGAAAATCATGGTTTGTGCGAAATAAGCCTTTGCTGCCTAAAAGCAAGTAAGTAAGATACTTACCAGAGGTCTAAAAAACTCAAAGTTGTTTACAGGTTTCCCGTCAGAGATAAAGTAGGCTTCACCAGACTGAGAAAAGATGAAACAAAAAATATGACCAGAGTCAGAAGAAGATCAACAAATCTTAGCCCACTGCAAACCCAGGATTCGATCCCGGGTCCACAGAAGTGGAAGGCAGGAGCGCTAACCACTCAGCTATCCTGACTCCCCTTTTCAGTTGTACTAAGAAATAAAGGCATTTAGAAGTTTTCTTAACTAGCCTTAAGAACTAGTATTAGTAGTAGTATTTTTTATGGTAAAAAAGTTTACCTCTTAGTATTTTTTAGGGTATTTGGGGGACTTTTCCTATGGTCATTGGCCTACCCTTTTAACCCCAGAGTATCTCCCGGGCATTAGATGTTGATAAACTTGCTGGTTTTTAAAGGGTTGAGTTATGCTAGGATAAGTTAGATACTGATAAACAAGGGTTGGTTTTATATGTAAGGAAACATTACTTAATAGATGTTTCAAAACTGGCAGGGGCTGCAAGGGTTAAACCTGCTGTTAGTCATATAGTAGTGACCAAAAGTAAAGTACCTCACAACATCTCTAAGTACTATATAAAAATATGCTGTGAATGGTAATAATTTTTTTGCTTACAGCTCTTGGTTGTGGGCCAATCAGAGCACTCCCTGCCAGGGTGTGGGCTTGCACCAGGTTATCAACATGTACAAAATCTACAAGTCCATCATCCTGGGCATAAGTGAAAGCAAACAGACCTCTCTCTATGTATGACTGTGGATAAAGAACAAAGATAAAGTTATGTTGTGTGTTATAACCCCTTCCTGCCATGGACGTATAATAATTTAATACATACATCCTGTAAAGTTTTTACCCAACCAACATATGGTCATGTACATATACGTCGTGGTAACAAGCCTTCATACTAACTGATGATAATGATGATGAACTTCATCATGCCAAATTTAGCAAAAATCCAAGATGAACGTCGGTTGCAACATTGTGGCCTTTGCTAGGGCAGCCTAGCAGGGAAGGGGAAAACCAAGGTTGCAGTTAGTTAGTTCGAACTTTTCATTCAATACAATGTCCTGCCTCCCATGTGAATATTATATGTAAGATCACCTGTCCCGGCAAAAAGCCTTCTTGGCTGTGGTTATTTGTTGCCTTTTCTTGTTTAAATGACATCTATATTCTGATTCAAATAAAACTATATGGACAAAAATTTATGAAATAATTCAAAAGATCATTTTACATGAGAGTAAGTAAACTGTTTTCATCCAAGCATTTTATTTAGCTCAGTTTCTTTAAGTAACCTAACACAGCAAACACATAAAAAAGTTTTTCGTTGAGTCCAGTAATGGAAAAGATACTTTCACCTAGCTATAGTTTTTCTTTGGAGTTTGATTTTCCTAGTATTCCAGAAATGCCCGAAAAGCCAAATGAACAGCAACCAGAAGCACATTGCTCTCCTTCGTTGCAAGAAGCGGAGAGGCACTTGATGAAATAAGTTATTCTTTTGGTGTTTACATAACCTGATATACACTTGAGAGGTGAGGAGAACACTTGATATGCTGGAAACCACGACGTGATTAGCTTCCTAAGCTCCCCTTGTGTTCTCCCAACCTTTCCTGCATTTATATGCACAGAAACCATTTCATATTTCTTTACTGTCAACATTAGCAAAATAACTCAAAAACTATTCACTTGCCACAATCCGAGGTAGATGTCTTTGTTCTCCTTCGCCATAAATCCCAGCAGGTCGCAAAGCACATGTCCTGAGAGTTTTACCATCTATAGTTTAGTCAGCATTTTAAAAAAGAAATAAGAATATTTAAACAATAACAACAATATAAATGACAATAATGAAAAATAATGATAATGATATTGATGGTGTTTATGTTGACAAGGACAACAACAGGAATTTTGATGGCAATTAAATTGACCAAACTTGTTGTTCTGTCAGGGTACAACTTTCTCTGACTGCCTAGTTGATACTACGACTGATGTGCTTCTTAATTAACTAACCTTTAAGGAGCTTATGACACAAATTCAGTATTTCAAATTTGCAAAAAGACAATTGCTATAAGAAACATTGGGTTGCCAGGTATGAGAAACATAATTGTATTATATTAGGATGAAAATACTGTAGACACTCTCAGAAGCCTACAGGGGGCTTATTCATTTTTAGATCTCCCAGATGGGGTGGGTTATTAGAGAGGGGGGCTTTTTAGAGGTGGGGAGAGAGCTTATTTAGAAGTTGTCAACAGCCAAACACAGAAATTAAACATAACATGAAGTCCAATTACCAAACACAACAACAACAACAACAGCAACTAGTGCCTCAGTGTTCCTTTGGTGTAATAACCAGCACTTTTCAAAAACTTAAACAGATACTGTTGACAAAATGTATTTTTGATACGGGATGCATTAAATTTTAGCTCCATTATCTTTATGTTGGAGGGGGGATTTGTTAGAGAGGGGGGCTTATCTAAAAATAATTTAGTTTGAAGCTCTCGCTAAAAGGGTCTCCCCCAAAGCACTGACAAAATAACCTATCAGGTCATGTGTGTCTCACCTCAGTCCATCCAATATAGTGCCTCAAAGTAAAGAAAAAACTTGATTTTCAATACAACCATGAAACCTTAAAAACAAGTCCATGGGCTTCTTTTCTTTGTTTTTAAAAGGCCTTCGATGGGCTTTTTTTGAAATGGTCTCCTTTATTAGGCTACTTTTGCAAAGTATTCAGGGTGGGCTTATTTTCAATCAATGTTAACACTAGGATTATTTCAGAAACCTTTTAAAACATAATTTAGGCTTTAGTGCCACTTTACTGGCTGTCTCCATATCATTAGCACATATTATGTGCAAACCTGCAAAGAAATGAAGGGTTAACTCACCTTCCAACTCAGTTCCATTTGCTTTTAAAACAATCTGTTCTGCAACAGACTTTGTTCTTGAGTAATGATCTGGATGCTGAATAATTTTCAAAAAATAATAGTTTTAACTATTTTTTGGAAAAAAACACACTTGTAATAAATATATCAAAAGTAGTGACAATATATTTTCAAATTTTAAAAAGCTTTAAAACATGTACAATGAGCAGAGAATTTAGGGAGTTCTTTCTTACCTCTGCCAGGGGAAGGTATGGGAGCGATTCGTCTCCATTTCTTATGACTTGACCTCCAAAAATCACATTGTAGGTACTTGTGTAAACTAAATGCTGAATATTGTGTTGGCAGCAAGCTGTTTGGAAACCAGAAACCTGTGAGTTATTGTGAAGATCATATTTACGAGTGATGAAGTTGTCTGAAGACTATCATAATTATTATTTTCATTATCATAATTATTACTAGCATTAATTATGATTATAACTGTTATGATCATTATCATTATCATCATTGTTATTATTTTTATTATTATCATTAAATTATTATCATTATTATTATTATCAATTTTCAGCTACTTATTTTTTACCACTTGAAACTTTTACAAAAACTAGACATGTACAATTAAGACTTGCATTTAAAACTATAATTATCAAATTTTTGGCCAACTCTCGGGATACTTCCTCATGTGAATGCTGATTATAAAAATGAGTCTCTATTGAGTCTCCTCTCAATTAATTCCCCTGTCAATCAAGCCCCCTCTCTATTAAGTGAATCCCCTTGTTACTATGACCCCATCTCTATTAATTCCCCTCTCTACTTACCCATTTCCTAACTAGCAACCCCTCTAACCCCCAAGACCCAGTTGTTCAAAAGACAATTAGCCCTAATCCAGGGTTAATTACCATGACAACCAGTAGGTATTGTTAAGAGTTAATCCTGGTTTAAAGTTAATAGGCTTTCAAACAACCGGTCCCTGGATGTTATCAAAATAAATGTTTCCCTCTCCCACCTCCCATCTCTCTATGGCTGCCTTGAGAACAAAAGATATACATGAGGAAATTTATCAGTCTTAGTACCCCCCCCCCCCCATCCCTTGTTAATCCATTCAGAGGCCCGAAGTTCAATAAGCCCCTTTGGTCTCAACAAGAACAATGACGTAACTAAGTTAGTAAGATACTTTCTAAAAACAAGAATACAACAAATGCTAAAACAATGTAAAGTGCAAAAAGTACTAGTTAACGTACCTTCTACGATATTTTTTGTCCCTTGAATATTTACCTCTTCTATCAAAGCTTTATTTAACTAAAAAATAGGCCATATAATTTACAATTAAACTATTAGCTGACTTAATCTGGACTACCATGGACATAACAGTCAAATTGCTTGTAGTAATAATAGCTATTGTTTAGAAAAATATGCCATAAAAGCTATGTTTTGAGTTGCAGCCAAACTAGAACTGGGCATGATTAAGTTTTAAAACGGGGTAGCGAAGGGTAAATCTGAGACTGTCCGAGATGGCCTTTTCAAAATCCAAACCCAAGGGCGTTTATTTGGAAAGCAATGAATAATCTGAGACTTAGATGCTATATGATACAAAAAATGAAAGACCAAGTCTTAAAATGCTAGGACACCAAAGAAATTTCAAGCAAATTAGAGATTTCGGGCCCTGTTGGAAATGCCATGAATATAAGCCTTTTTATGAGAAAATCCAATACTGCAAGACACATGCAGAAAAAAATAAAAATTCAAGACTTTAAGACATGACAAAAATGCCATTGATAAAGAGATTTGAGAACTAGCCGAATTTTGCCAAGACTTTCATTTTTTAAGGGAACCAACTACTTGATGCCCCTTCTAAAGGAACGTCAAAGTGTAAGTCATTTTGATACTACAAACCTGCTCCCTGCCAGACATTCCATAAGAGGCAGAATGAAAGACAAAATCAATTCCCTTTAGGGCCTCGTACGTTACATCAGGTTCTTTAACATTTCCCTGTACACAGAAAAAAAACGGAAATTAAATTATAACATCATAATGTTAATAAAGTTTTGCTAAAGCAAGAACATAAGTAAAGTAGAACAGCAAAATTTAGATTATATGGATGTTTGACAGCATCCTCTTAATTTTATTAACGTTTACTCCTCATACTTGACTTGGCTTCATTTGCATTGTAAATATTATTTTTATTCTTGATAATGCCAAAACATTGAAACAATTTAAATCTTGCAGTTTTACTTTACCCTAGACATTATGTATACAGTTTATAAAAATTAATGCTCTGTAGTAATTTGCTCATTAAAAATACAAAAATTAATGTTTAATAAAAATAATTTTAAGGTATCAGAATGATTTTAGATATATTCTTAGTTTTCCTTTCGTAGCGCGCATGGCATACTTTTTACCCCTAGGAAAGTATACTTTTCCTGAGACCTTATTAGTTTCTCTGTTCAAAAATGTTTCTTTCCTTATAAATGACAAAAACTTATTTGTCTTACAGGCCTGTGTTTCAGAGGCAAGCAATTCCAAACAAAGAGCTCCATCTCAAAAAATATTAAACGCAATAACATCAACTACAAGCCGAATCAATTAGCACCAAATGGCCACCAAAACGGTACCAGGCTTTTGCGGATTAATGCTTCATTATTTTTTAATCGCAATTCAAAGTTTTCGCGCTTTCTCAAAACAAAAATATTCAGGAAAAAGCCAATAACTTCAAATCCAGACAAAATATTGCAAAACGCTGGTACCGTTTTTTATTCCAAGTATCTTGCAATCTTTGTGCAAAATTTCAGCAAGCTATGAACAATATTTTTTGACTTGGAGCCTTTTAAAGTAGCATGAATTTGCATTTTTCGAACTACGAGAAAAAGCGAAAAAAAGATTTTGCTTTTGACTTCGTCTGTGTAAACAAGACTAATTGGATACTTGAAGCAATTAGAAAGCTATCCAATCATAGTGAGCAGCAGAAACATGAAACCCTATTGAATTTTATCACCTTGTCAACTTACTACGATTGCGAAAAGCCAGAACTATCTGCATTGTTTTCCCCGCCGGAGCGAACACACATTCGACAATGAGCTCTCAAAAATCTTCCAAGTAGCGAAGGAGAAGAAAGAAAAAGGAGGAAGAATTGAAGTATCAAAAGGTCGTCACATTAACATGATAGCTACTTGAGGGTGAGTGAAATGATTTGAAAACATCATTGACCACCAAGCTTTTGTTTTATTTGATTGATACATTAAAATTTGAACAGAGTTGTTCTTTGTGTTTTTCACGAAATGTAATCACTAAAAATCGCTGTAATCATTTCTACTAGATATGATGGGGGCAGTTTCATTTCAACATTGGAGATGAGTACAGCCAATGAAGCTAAAAGATTCAAGCCATCGGAAAGAATCTTTTCCCACGATTGCCCGGACCATGGGCTATATTTTTGTTGCTTACTTGACATTCAAATATCTTAACTCTAACAAAGCATCAAGACAAATGCTTATAGATATCAGAACTTCAACCACAAAACTTTTGCAGCTAGTGTATCATTATCATTGGAGATTTGGAGAGTTTATATGTAATAAATGTAAATTCTCTGAATCTCCAACGATAATGATATGCTAGCTGCAAAAGTTTTGTGGTCGAAGTAATACATGTAATACATGTAAACTCTCTGAATCTCAAACGATAATGAATGCTAGTTGCAACAGATGTGTCACGTGTCACACTTCAATCCACAGCAAATGTATGAAAGGAAATTGTCATCACCATACCAGCAGGTTTCAAGTACTCCGGAAACGAAAGTAAACATAATTTCAAAGCAAATTTATTATTCCCCATAACTTGAAAACCAAAGATTATTTTTCGAACGTGTTTTCACACTTACTTGGATAAATCTCTACTGAATGCTTTTGGTCAAAATAAAAAAATCCGAAGTTTTGGCGTCATAAAACCATTCTGATACCTTAAGTTTCATGTCTCGTCATCTCTATTTCGTGCCTGGCGCCGGCCGCAGCTCCGGTTGTTTGATATATAACGTCCGGTATTTCAGACATAAAATAATTATTTTTAAAAATCGAAATCGTCGATTGTATAGTAATGAATGGAACTTCGGTTGCGGGTTGCGGGGACTTATTAGAGAGGGGGTTTGCGTTTAGTCACGGGTATGTAACGCTAACGAATATGACGTAACGTAGCATTCTTGAATATAACTCTACATACAGATAAACAGATTTACGGCGCAAATTAAAAAGAACGCATAAGTCCGGTTAGCTGTTATATTGCCCGCAACTTCCAGAACCTCATAAAGTCAACCCGTTTACGTGTGCAATCCTTGCACCTGGCACCGGCGGCTCTCAATTCAGCAGGACGAATTAAGTCACACTCAATACCTGAATAAACCTCATTCCATTACAATCTTCCGCCGGTTTACGCCAATCAAGAAGCGTCACTTCTGCTCCATTTTCCTTCAAAGCCCTACCAAGTCTATTGCCAAAATAACCCGCTCCACCAGTGACAAGCACTCTCACTCCTGAATACGGGCATGATAGAGCTCGCTTCTCCTCGGTCGCCATTTTGGAAATACTAAGCTAGACACCAGGCTTTCCCTCCAACTCAATTTACGCGCGTTGCGCGCGAAAAGAATCATAAAAAAAAATTCTCACATTTCTTTATTTCTGCTGCAATTCTTACGAAATAAATAGATTGGTTTTTACTTTTCTCAACTATTCTCACAAGTATAAAAAAAATAAAAATTTGTGCGTTGTACTTTAAACTTCGTTCTTTATAATCAATTTGTTCTTCAAATAAACTTGTTTAATAGAACTATCATCCCTACAGATTCATATCGCGAGGAAGACTTTAAAACTTGTTATTATATACCAGGTCAGCTACGCGCGACTTGATTGGTTTAGAGACAATATTTACCTCCGGAATGGTAAATAATGGTGCTGAAACCGAAAATGGTAGACAGAAGTAGCGATGTCGTAAAAAATTACAGAAATGTTCTTCCTTAAAACACCAAGAAGGCAACAAAGTTTGGTGTAAAAGTGTTTCAAGATCAGTAAGCTTTATTTTTACATTTGTTGTTGCAACTTAAGCGGCCCATGCGTGAGTTTCTTCACGCACTGTGATTCAATTAATAAAAGTATAAAAGTATTTTTTTTCTTACAAATCTCTCTCTTTCTAGAAAGGAAAAGTCTGTAGATCAACTGCCTTGCTGGTTTATGATAAAACGCTTATCCCGTACCCTCCTCAATTGAAATAGGATTACAATAGTGTTAATCACTAATGGTCGAAAATGTCAATTCGTATTGTGTGTTCCGTTTTCGACGTTACGGTGCAGAAAGGGACTGGGTACGATATTAACAGGTTTGTCTGACCGTGTGACTTGTTGAACCAGTTATGATCAAAGATGGGTCGGTGGGTCCTTGCGTCAGAATTTGCCACCTGTTTCTAACTAAAGTTTAGTAATAACAACTCTATATTTAATTCTAAATATTCCATACACGAGGTATAACTTTCCCCGTTTAAATGTCGAGTTCACCCGTGATTTTATCCTATTAGGTGTAGAAATTGTAGCATTGTAATTTTCCACCGATGTAGTCGTTCACGAGTATCATATTTCAAGGCAAAGACTGATAATCCAATGCAAGTTTAATTTTAAAGTACGACAGAATACCGCTCGTACTTTAAAAGCACAAACGGTTAAGCAACCCGAAAGAAAAAAATTGAACGACTACATAATTGTTGGTGTTTAGAAAGAAAAACATATTTCAATCAAGCTAGCTCAGTATCCATTATTCTAACCGAGAAATTAGTTTTGACCACAAGAAACAACATGTATAATTATTGATTTAATTACTTGTATTTTCTTCAGTACCAGAATGGCAAGTTACATTTCGAGAAATTTTTTTCTAGAAAACTAAGGGTGTGTGGTTTGGAAATATTTCTCCACTGTTTGAATTAAAAGGGTTCCTGTAAGTTCACTATAGGACACACAAGTCTGTGATATAAATTTCCTGCAAAAGCTAAATAAGCATGGCCACGCCTTAAGGGTTGTAACACACTTAAGATTGCCTATGATTACCCTAAGGCATAAGTTTCCTGATATAAGATTTTTCAATCAATTTCTTGCTTTTCTTTACGGAGCTACTGAATTTGCATACAAAACAAACAAAGTACAAAATGCTAGAAATAAGTAACTTCGCATATGAAGTGCAACTGTAAAAATTTAACGAGATGTAAAGAATTAGGCGCCGGAAAAGTGACTATTGGTATCTGTGTTTCGAAACGTTAGTTCTTTAAGAGATTTATTTGTTTATGTTGTCGGTCATCCAAAGTCCAATACTGGTGTGAACTTTAACTCATTACGACCAGAGTTGTTTTCAAAACAGAGATGAAGATCTTTACACCAAAAATTTGGAATAATCGGTCGCTTTTCGATTTATTTCAAACGTCAGTGTTCGTTTGTTTTAAAACTAAAAACGTTTCTTGTTGCACGAGTAAAAGATGTGTTTGCCTAGAACAGGGGTGACATACATTAAATTTCAACCACATATGTTGGAATGCATAACACGAGAAATAACAAATACTTTTCTTCAAAACATGTTGTAATAACTCGGTTTGGAATACTCTTTTTGGACGGCTTCCAGACCATAACACGTTACCGGAATAAATCCTTTAAGAAACCCTTTATAATGCGGTGTTTTCACCAAGATACAACAATAAAAATAACTTGTGAATCTTAAAGATTATCGCAATAGTTTTACTGAAAAACAAACTTGTTGTTATGGAAGATACCTATCAACTTCGCATGGCTCTATTGACCGCAGCAGGTAGAAATATTGTGTCACGTTTGCAAGTCAAGGTGGGGCTTTCAATGCAAGTTCTATACAAAGGCGTTCTTGTAAAGCTGCACAGTTTGAGATCGAGTTCTTAAGATGTGCGCTGGAGAGAGATAGGACTCAAGAGTATAACAGAAGATACTGTTAACTGATGGCGTTTTAAGAGTACCAGATGTTTGCACACTTTTTAAAGGTAGAAAGTAGTTGTTACAAATTCCTGCAGGGTAGACCCACAACGTTGATATTTTGACTAGTTCCTGTTGGAGATGAAGTCTAACCAAAGGAGAAAACATAATGTTAAGCGAGACGAGCATGCGGTTGAATTCTAACAGAACCTGCTGAGGATTTATTTGTGAGTTAGCTATAGGTTAAAACTATGGACGAGAGTGATAGTACAGTCAAGAAACTGCTCGTGAAATGCGAAAACGAGCTTCAGTGTTACGTGTCATGCAATTTGCCACTGTCACATGAACCATTGAAGCGGTCGAGAATCCGCTCTCAGGACAGCTCGTACGGTTGGCTGGTGTGTTTCATTGCTGTCTTGTGCCTCGTTATCACCATGGGTCTTCCGTCCAGTTTCGGGGTTCTTTTTCCAGTGCTGCTAAAGAATTTCAAAGAGAGCAAGGCAAAAACTGGTAAGTATATGTGCGGGTGTATTAGGGAGATGCTTCAACAGGTAAAACTATTATTGACAATGTTTCAAATTGTCAATACAATAACAAGTTATTTGTTGCTATACACACAGAAGTTACTGACATAGTGCACTGTGAAAAAAAGTTTTAATTTCTTTCAAAAAAGTCAAATGCTCTTTACACCGATTACGACGTCCTTCATTTCGTACGCAACCTAAAAACCATTTTCCGAAACTCGAAAAGAAGCTAGCGTAATAATTGTCAAGAATATTGCCAAAAGCGGCGCATAAATGAATATGTAATTACAGTAACTTTTTTTTAAATATTTCAAACACAAGAAGTGCAGTCTATCATTAATTAGCTAGAGTTGCAAATACAGCACACTGAATCAACCCCATCAGAAGACCAGAGTAAATCGTTGAATCACTTCGTAATATCGGAACTCGTTAAAGAAGAATTTAAAGATTAATACATTTCAAAAGTGTTTGAATTGCTCCTTGCTCTTTCAAAGAGCTAAATTTATTTAAAAACAGTTCCCTTTGCAACTAAGCCTTGCAATTCTAATTGGTCAAGAAACAACATTTCGAGATTTTTCCTATAATAAAATTGTCTTTTTTCTAGGAGAAAGAATCATAAATGAGCTAGATGTCGTGGGCGGCGGAACGGGGGCCAGACACTAATTTGGTTGGGAGGGCAGGTCCCCTCAATAATTTTCTGGCTAACAACAACAAGTTTTGAACAGGAATTTTCAGATTTATAATGAACTATTACAATTTTTACTTTGCCTCCCCCCCCCTCCCCCAATAATTTTCCTATGGATGTTGTTACCGTCTCATCTACATCCTTTTCTACTTTTTATAATTACGTTTTAATGCGATTACGTTTACGACTGCGGCTGCTGTTAAGATTACGATTATGCAAACAATTCTAGGACTGGGATTGGTAACAAATACCAGAGATATAGGTGGATTTTAACGGATGCAATATTTACAAAAGGCCGCTACACACGAGTCAATTTTTTGTCGTGAAGCTCCCGACTTTTTGACGCCTATAATTTGTCTGGAAATAAATTAAAGCTGCCACACCTGCACCGATTTTTTGTCGTGAGGTGCCATGGCAACGAAGCATGATTTCGTACTCACACTACTTTCACTGTCGCTCTGCCTGTCAACTTGTGAAGAAACTATTATGATTCGTAATCTCAGCCCCTGCTTTTGCTTTCTTGTTTCTATTGCTGTAGTCGTTTGAGGTAATACCATAGAGACATGGCCTCGCTTACCACGCTTCGACAAGATCTTCTTTTTCTAAAGTCCTTATAGCACCATTATTATTTTAAATATCTTCTGAAACTGCAACTTCCTCACCTATGCTAATACAACTGTTGTCGCCATCCCACGTGATGTATTCAGCTCCGTGATTGGTCAAACCAAGCTCTGTTCCCAATTTCAACTCCATGGAAATATTAATGTACTACTGAAGCCATTTTGTCATTGGTTCTTTTATAGCTTTAAGGGCTTCTCCAACACCTCTATTCAACGGTAAGATGGTTAAAAGTGCTTACCAGACCAAGTCCCCGAAACAAGCTTCAAAATAGTGCATTCAGTGCGAATAAAACTCAAAACATACAACGGCGATTTATGATCATGCATGTCACATGGTTTGAAAGGACTCAAGGCTGCTCTATATTAGCGTTTACAGCAATGAACTAGTGAGTTTTTTGCTCAAATGATACTGGGCCACCAGCCATGCAAACTTCGCCATGACCATATGAAGTGAAATTGATCCCCCGCCTTTGAAATCGTGTGACATCACACATATCTAATGAACCTGAAAAGTTTTTGCAGCTTTGACGCTAAAATAGCCAGGCTTTTTGTCTTAATAAATTGTCCGCGAAATTTATTTTAAAAACCGATAACAAGTGTTTAAACGGAAATTACACGGGTCAAACTTCTTTTAAAAATTTATATTTCGCAATAGCAGTTGCAATTCCCTTGGAACTATCTAGTTCAGTTTAGTAAAAAAATTCCGATAAGAATTTTAAATGACGATCAATTTCATTTAAGTTGGCATATTTGCTATGCAGTAGCTAGCGTAGCGGCTGTTTTTAAGGGGAGAGACAGACAAAAAGTCCATCCAGTGGGCCTCCATGTTAAACGCGCGAGCAAAAGAAAGACTTCCTTTGTCTCTATCTCTTTCCAGGCTTCTCTCTCGCTCGCGCATTCAACATGGCGGCTGGCTCGATTGGCACTTGGTCCTCCCTTAAAAAACAGCCTCTACGCAGGCTAGTTATGCAGTTGACATTACTCAGTTGTTTTGCTGCATTTATTTTCTTTTCAAAGCCTGGGTTGGATCACTCAACATGTCCCTACCGTACCTGATGGGCCCGTTTGCCGCCATTCTGTGTAACCGTTTCGGGTGCCGTGCAACCATTATATGCGGGGCGCTGGTGACCATATTAGGACTGGTGATGACGTCACAAGCTCCCTCCATCCTGGTCATGTTTTTTACATACGGATTGGTGTGTTCGTTTGGTGCTTGTTGTGTTTACACGGGATGCTTCATTATCACGCCTAGGTAAAGTGCTTCCTATTGTGATAATGTATAAAGCCATACTTTTCTGAATATTCGCCTCCCCTGATCGAGCCCACCCCCCCCCCTACTCCTCCTCCCCCCAAAGACTACGAAAGCGGAACCAAGGTCCCATTCTCTCGAGAAAGAGCCTACTAAACTGCAGTCTACGTAGGACTTTCCCTCAGCGCTCAAATTAGTGCCGTTGAATGTGACGGATGGACAAACAACACTTGCTTTAATGTGCAGAACTAAACTCCGATGGGAAACAAGTGGGCTCGAGGGTTCAGTTGTGTATTTAAACAGAGTTTGAACTCAGCGGGTAACTGCATCTTTTATTTTGTATTTGTTTACGCAAGCAACTTTCTTAAAAGTTCCCGTACAAGAAACCAAATTTCTCAGTTTGGCTATGTAAAATCAAGTCCTGAACAAACAAGTTTTTGATATAGCATGCGCGCAAACGCTGCGCAGTAATAGTAGTATCCGCTGGGTCATTTCAACGGTTTTTATTAGCGGTTAATATAAATATTCAGCAACTATGCGTAGACTAGCTTTTAGATGAGAAGTTTTGTTGCCGGTCTATCCTAGCTAGTAAGTAACTGTTCCCGTTCTTAAAAGCAACAATCATCAAGACACCTTTAGTTCTCCTCGATCACACTTACTCACCCATGCCCATTATGCCGTCTGGCATATAAGGAATCAACAAAGGCATTCCTGGGCCAGCTTCTGAACGATCCCCGGCCGATTTTTGTTGAAGGGTCTTGAGCTCCCCTTCCACAGTTCGACGCCGGGTTAGCTTTGGTCGCCCTCTCTATCGTTTCCCCTCTGGCTTCCAGTGGAGAGCTGTGCCGGCGAGAGATGTTGTCCGGCTCTCGTCTCATCAGTCCCAGGACTTTTTCCCTAGTAAAATGACTGGATGGAAAAAAACAAGTGAAAACGCTCCGAGGATCTTGAAGCTGACATCAGTCATGATCAAATATTGAGAGCCTCTCACAGTAAACATGACGGCCAAAAGTTAAAAAATTAACACAATAAAACAAGCTTTTTCAATATACGCAAAAGATGGTGACTTATACATTTACTCATAATTTCTAGCTCATAAACATCTAAAATTTCCCATAAAAACGCACAGCTAAAAGCTAAATCCTTTCTCGAGCCTAAGTGGCTCAATGGACCGGCGCTTATCTCCAGTTTCTGTAGTGTTAAGCAAATGAGAGTATTTGACTCCCTCTGGACAGGACACTAATCTATCGCAGGTTAGCCCCAAGCAGAACTGGTACTCATTTATACAGCTGAGTCGACTGGAACAAAGTCAGGTAAAGTGTCTTGTTCAAGGACACAAC
>JAOBRD020546567.1:0-16605 GCA_027575215.2 Hydrozoanthus sils | reverse complement strand
AATTTCTTAACAATTTATTAAATGGGGGACCCACATTAACGGGAGAGGGTGAGAGCAAGACAATAGAGACCAGCAAAGATATCACTAAACTTATTGAATTCTAAACTCTAGACTCTTGTTGCCCTTGCTGTACACTGATCAGTAAATTTTTTGTCTTAAAACCTTAAAATAAAAGGGGTGGGGGGTTCCAAATAAACGGGAGGGAGAAATTTCTTAAAATTTAATAAATAGAGTATTCAAATAAACAGAGGATGAAATTTTTTTGAAAAACCACAAAACAAGACAACAGAGACCAGCAAAGATATGGATAAATTCATTGAATTCTAAACCCTAGATTCTTGTCGCCCTTGCTTTAATTCAAACAAAAACAGGGAAAGACGAACACTGAACTTGGCACTGATCAGTAAAATTTATATCTTGAAATTTTGACCACTTGATGATCATACTAGAACTTAAAAAATTAATAAACGGGGTGGTGGGCGGTGGAGAAAAAATCGAAAAACTTACAAGCGTCCCTGGACGTTTATTTGGCACCAGAGAGTATAGATCTGACCACATGTCAGCATCTAAATTCTCGTTGCGATAACAACAGAAAAAAACACTGATTAGTGCTGAGATTACTAAGGTAGATGAATTACGAAGTTCTCTCAAGCTACTCATAAAAACTTTGTGAACTTCAGTTATGAGAATTTACAAGCTCATCAAAGGGTGAAAGGTCAAGTAGCTGTTGAGTTTGGTAACTAACCACATGTTAAGATAGAAACTCAGATTTTAACCTGGCCCGACTTAGCAATTTGTTTCAACTGTTATTTAGATCAATCAGTTTTTTTAGACACATATTGGGTGTATCGAAGGACAGGGCACAGGGTCGAAACCCTTCTCAGTGTGTTGGTTCTTTTAAGTCTACGTCTAGAAGATTAGGGACTGGACCAACGGGTTAACAGCCCTGTCCATGGACGATGTGGCGAAAGTAGGCCGCACAAACGTTTTACCCGGCCTTATGGAGGCTCCATAAGGCCGGGGGTCGAACACAGGGCCTTACGGTTGGCAGTCAGAGATCTTGCTCGCACACTCGTTTGACCTGCCTTGTAATCGTTTGAAAAATAATGTTACATCTTGGCTATAGTACAGCTAATAGTCTTATAAAGTTTATATCGCAAATTACTTTTTTGTGTGTTTTTGTTTGTGCCACAAGCAACGTTGTTAAAAATGACTTGTTATTTTTTAAAACAAACGTCGAAAACTGGTTAAATCCTTTACGTATTTTGCTGTTCTATTCACAGTTATTCTGCCACATCGAGCAGCTTTTTCCTGTGCTCTTGGGAACAATATCAGACCCTTCAGATGAGGTAAATTGTTAAACCTTCTTTAAATTTTGGCTAGGTTTCTCTTCTTGGTAGTTACACAAACAGATAGAAACGTTAGTAACAAGAACGCTAAAGCCATAGCTTACGTTTTATATATAAAACTTCAAACATCACAATTCATGTTTTCTGTCAGTAAAAATAGTCTACTAGATATGTTTATTCTAAATAATCCAATCCACAACTATATTACCAGATTAAGCAAACTATTTCATGTACCCCGTATAAGGACTACTTTTCGTCAGTGTTCTCTAAGTATCAAAATCCAATAATACTCCAATCCTTAAGCAAAAAAGTTAGAGAAGCTTTTCATATAAGCCAGTTCGGAATTTCCGAACTACATGCGCTCGTCGGGACAAAATGTAAAATTCATGAAACTTAAACAAAGGAACACTATGAAACGGAATGGGAATTCATTAATATTCCTTTCCTAAGTTTGAAGAATAATTTATTTTATCCCGGCGCGCGCATGTGATTTTGAAATACCGAACTGGCTTATTCTTAATGATCAGATTTCAAACTCACTATGACAGTAAATCCATCATGTCGTATATTATGTTAATGATCAGGTATTTAGAGTACGTACGTATGTAGTGACTAGTAATTTAAGATCAACAAAACAATGTTGTTATGGTACCCAGCAATAGTTTCCTCTTTAATATACTTTCATTCAAGTGTCCCTTCTCAAAGAAATTCCTCTCCTCGTGTGAGAATTTTAAGGTTGTAAGCCATTTTGTGTTTTATTTAATCGACAGTGTTGCACATACGTGCTAATGATGAAGACAGCCAGTAAAATGGCAAAAAGGCCTCATGGGTCAAGAAACTGAACCCTAAAAATAGTTTGAGCCTGAGAGTTAGCAACCGTAGACACCTTTTACGGAAAGACATCCCATTTATGTGGGATATCGAGCCTGTTTGTTAGCAATGCCATTCTGAGGAAGCCCAACAAGGCCGAAAGTCCTGTCCACGGCTGCTAACACTTCGGCTCAAACTATTTTGGGGGTTCAGTACAGGCTTTAGTTCCTTCTGACCCGTTAGGCCTTGGTGCCACTTTATGGGCAGTGTCCATATCATTGTACATGCAACACTGCTGAATTTTCATCACTAGATCGCGCAAGTGCAACGCTTATAATTTTGTGTTCTGTTAGGTTGTTTTACTAAACCTTGAAGCACTAGCTGAAGTATCAGCCTCGCCTGCCGGCCCACCAAGAAACAACACATTAGAGCCAACAGGAATGTCTGCGCTCAACTCTCACGAACTTGCGTCCCCACATAGGAACCTTAACAAGTACTTTCATAAGTTCATGGAAAACCTCATAAAGCTATTTAGAAATGAAAGAAAACTCCTCGAGGAAAGGGGCTCCTTTATTTTACGGTAAGTTGGTAGCGGTCAAACTGTTGTAGTTTACAAGACGTTTTATGCGTATTAGGCGTGTTTCAGACACTGTGCTACAACTGTGCTAAGCGTGACCAACTTTGGTTCGACTATTTACACGACTTTTGCTCGACTTGGTTTTAGGCGTCAAACTTTGCCTCTGGCACAAGTTAAGCACGGCATCTGAAACAAACCTAAGCTAGCTCGAGCTAAAGTCCTGTAGTATTGGCTTGCCTTAATGTGCGTTTTGAGCATCCATGTTTGAAGGACTTAAAACTTTTACACTTTGCAAGATGTTTTAAGATGCATATGGAGGAGGCTGTCTACTGCCATGGCCGCCTTTAAAAGCTTACTAGATTTTAGAAAATGACAAAACCAACAACTTGTTTTGAGGTTTATTTTCTGATAAACGTTTTGATATAAGATATTTTCTAGATGAAAAACCATGAAATTTGCTGATAGCGTTCAAAATATGAACCAAAATCCAAAATATTCAAATTAGCAGGATTGTTTTTCTGCATATCTCGTCAAATCCAAGAAAAATTATTTTCAGCATGCAGATGCTAAAAAGTAGGTGTTGACAGAAATACTGTAACAGTGTTAAAATGTCAAATGTTTTGTTAAATGTTTCTGAGTCACGTGGCCATGCAAAGCCTCAATTATTGTCACAGGGTTCGTACGGTCCCTGGAAATCCCTGGAAAAGCCCTGGAATTTTTTTAAATTCCATAGAATTTCATTGAAAAAAACTAAGTTCGCTAAATGATGAGTTTCTTTTTTGTTTCAAATAAAGTTAAACTGATTTTGGACTTAATTTTTGCATGTCATTATTGCATTAAGTTCAATAAATACGAATTTTCACGACATTAACTACTAAAACTTTGTTCAAACAGGTGGTTATGAACATTATTTTCATTCTGTGTTAAAAGAGCTCTTGAAAAGGCCTGGAAAAACGAAAAAACAGCCCTGGAAAACCCCGGCTTTTTGAAATTCTGAAGGTTTAGGAACCCATGTGTCGTTTTTACTGCTGTCGCTGTTAATGTTACTGTTGTAGGTGTTGTTATTGTTAATAACCGGCTTTTGATGTACCGATAGGCAGCTTTGTCTGTTGCTGAGTGCCGAGGATGTGTATCGTGCTTTGTCAGAAATTCTACAGCGTGAAGACGACCTGTCGTTTGCCGGGCTAATGGTGAAGTACCTCAACATGATCCTATTGACTTCCAGTGAGCTATTTGATTTGCGCCATCAACTGAAGGAACTCGCTACAATGGTTTGTGAATATCTTTGCTTGGTGCGGTATTGTTCTTTCGTCCATGTGTCTGCGTTACCAACATCCAGCTTCTCCTTACGTACCCCATGCGAAATAAGAGAAAATGAATGTTGATCAAACAAAGCAAAGTACTATAGCTGAAAACTAAAATTCTCCCAAACTTGTTTTATTGATTTAAAAAAATGTTCATTTTGAAGACTTACGCGGCCCTCTTTTTGTTTTTTTTTTCATTCGGGAATTGTCATATCGGCACTAATTTGATTGTAATGTTTTTCATGAAGAAGTCTAAATATAATGTATGATAATATATGTGATTTAAATTTGCCAGACAACTACATATTGCTAAACGAAAGAAATTCTGAATATGATGGTTAATGTGGTTTAAATTTGGCAGAAACGTATTGCCAAAATTAAAAAAATCTGACTATGATGTATGATAATTTATGTGGTTTAAGTTTGGAGACAACTACATATCAAACGAAAAACGGGTTTGTTTTTGTTTTTTGAAAGTGTTGATAAAGGTAAGAAAAATGAAAATCAGTTAAATGAACACCTTCATAACAGGTGCCTTGTTCCGTGGCTTAGAATCGTATTTTTTTAAAGTCAGGCGTGCCTACTGTAGGTATAGAAAACTGGGACGTAGAGGCGAAAATTATTTTTCTCATCTTCGTCCCAGTTCTCTACGATTGACACGGCCAAATCGCACAGGATTTAATAAGATTCAAACAAGCGCCTGCCACACAAGCTCAAGATGCGACAGTTTACCCGATGTGCAAGTGTTGGAAAAAAAATCCGGTGTATCTGTTAACTGCAGAATCCTATTTTTTCCGTACAGGAGAGCACCTCTCTGTTTTGTTGTCTCTACCAGTCCTGGTGTCACAACCCCGTGGCGACTGTGTCCTTGTGTTTACTGGCGCAGAATTACAAACATGCATGTGACTTGCTCATGATATTGTATCCTTGACCACACGTGTTTCCATGTTTTTATGATGTTAACTTCAAGCTTGCCAACCGTATTGTACTTAACCATTTAAGGGGATGCTTCCCCCAATGTGCACTTTTTTGGCAACTTTTGATGTTTTTGATCATATCGCCATCCATAATTTAAAATTTTGAAAATCCGATCATACCATCACAGACTGAATGCAAAGGAAGCAACTTGATTCTTGCCACCTCTGCGCTGTGCGGAGTGTGTGTGACAGTATTGAGTGAACTGAATAACTTACCATTTACAGTCACGACGAATTGACTTGAGGGAAAAGTCGAGATGGAAATAATCGTAAGAACCATTGTGAGCAATCGATCGAAAACACGATCCGATTTGTACCAAACTCTTGCTCGACAGCATTTACCTTACCGGAGGGAACAGCTAGTTTTAAATTAATTCAAGGAACAGTTCACTTAGGTACAATACATCAGTTCTTGGAGAGGCTCTGTGTTTCAGTTTAATTAGCCTCGAATTTTGTACATAGAAATCAAAACTAGTAGAGGTATCTTGGGAATAGCTTGCGATAATTCTTGTCTAGGGGAAGTCAAGGATTTTACTCGCACTAGGGACTAGGAAAACCTTGGACAGACTCCAGAAAAGATTAGCTTTTACAACATGCCTGAGTACTATGGATAGAAATTAATACGAAAAATATAATCACTAGAATATACATATTCACTATTTCCCTTAACTTGCCCGTTGTATCTACAGTGGCGACCTTGAAGTGAATGTTGACTTTCTAGTACAGATAGACAAACTGGTCCAGCTCGTAGAATCCCCAATATTCACGTGTAAGTACAATGCTGCATGTGGTTGATGGACTGTAATTTTAAGGCCAAAAACACGTCGCTAATTCGCTATGTTGCCAGCATGGTGAATACTCGATTGTGAAGTGGCCATCACACCTGACTAGAATTACAGGAGACGTGGGTTCGAGTCCCAGCTTGGGCATTACAGCGAATATTTTCAGATGAGTGTGTCCGGAGAAGTAAATTACACTGTGTTATACTGTGGTTGTTTTATTTCGAACATATATCTTTATTCAAACCTTTTCAAGCCTCAAAAAATACTTTGAGTTTCGAAAGCTCTGAAAATAGGTTTATTGAGGCTAGGTACGTAGTCAAACGAAGAAAATCTCGGGCCAATGATGGGCAACCCACGTACGGCCAAAAACACGTTACCAACGCTACGTTTTCATGAGCCACTTAAACGACGGAATGCTCGTCATTACTTGAAGAAAATATCTTTCAGTGTCTACGTGTGTCGAAGGAATTGTGCTACATCCTACTCTTCATGATTTACGTTTTCGGGTGTTTATAACCTTTGAAAACCTGCCCCTCCATATTGGCGCGAGACTTCAATAAACAAATCTGCTTAAAAATCTGCAATGTCTATTATTTATCCTCATTCTTTACTCGACACAATTTGTATTGTAAGTATTTTATACTTGATAAAGGGATCGGGAGGAAGCAGAAACGTCTTACAATTTAAATCTTGTTTGACTAAATTAGTCTCTGTGTTATTCCAGATATGCGACTGCAGCTCCTGGACACCCACCACAACTATTACCTGTTGAAGGCCTTGTACGGCCTACTGATGCTTCTGCCCCAGAGTGACGCTTTCACGACACTCAGGCATAGACTAGAATGCGTGCCAAATGGAAGAGTTCTGGATCAGAAACAAGTCAGGTACGTCAACAAATGGTAACAAACTTGTAGAAAAACAAATTGGCTGTTTTTCTTTAATCCTTTCAGTCCCAGTCTGTTATCAACATCCAACTTCTCCTTACTTAGCACATACAAAATAAGACATTTGGTAATGAGAAAATGAGAATTGATCAAATAAAGCAAACTCCTGAAGATGAATAGTAAATTCTCCCAAGTTTGTTCATTGAAACGTATGGGCTCGAGTTGGGAGAATTTAACAATACAATTGGGACTGAAAGGGTTGACACGCTTTAAAACTCAAGCAACCGTTTTGTCTCTACTCGGCAACTTGGAGATGAACCACAAGATGCTAGCCAATCAGAGTTAAACAGTCAGAATGCCCAAAAAAGCACTATTTACTTGCATGGTTTGTACCAACTATTATTACTGATATACTTGTACTGGTAATCAAATGGTTTGGAGTGAAATTAAGGATTAACCAGTACGAGTAAATATTTCAAAGACTAACTAAAAATTGAAATAGCTAAGCCAATTCAATTTGTTGTCTTTGAAATATTTACAGATTTATCCCGAATTGCACGACTAAGCCGTTTGATAACTTGATAATAATACGCATTCAGAGAAAAATCAGTTTAAACGCACGAGGTAACTGTGAGAAACATGACCGGTGACAGGTTCGTACTCCGTTTTGTTATGTTTACTTAGGCATAAAACTCCCGAAGCGATAAATCCAGCTCCTTTTGCCCAGATTTTCCACACTTCTTGCCAGTTGTTGGTATCTTTTACATCATTTGTTTGCCGTTTTCCCTTTTAATTTTGAACAAGTTCATCACTGAACTCAGCAAAACATGCCGCCATTTTATTTTGTTCGTCGCATTTAACTCTAAAAGCAATATTTAGTTCTTTGTTCAGCTTTTCTACACATTCAGCCCGTTTTCTATACTTGTTACGGTACTCTATTTGTAGAAAAGTTTCTCTTTTAAAGTTGAGTAAACTCGTTACTGCACTCGACAAACCTGGCCTCCATTTTGTTTGTTTACAACCAGTGTAATTGCACTAATTTGATTTGTAATCACACAGTTTGGGATTAACAAACAGGCTCTCGTTCAATCAGGTTGCAGTAATTTTTGCTATGCCTTTTTGATTTATAGTGTTTCGTTTCGTATTTCAGGGAATCAGGTGAGCAGTCTGATTTTGAGAAACGAGAACATGTAATGAGAATCAATTTCCAAGAACTATTACAGCAGTTTAAATCTGTCCAGCGGAAACATCTACTTAATAAGCATGCGCGACCTAACCAACAGGGACGCAATCTGTTCAACATTTGAACTTACAACAAATGCTTGATCCGCATCGAAATAGATCTTACTCCTTCTCTTGATCAAAATGGTGATTATCAAAGTGAAACAGCCAGCTGACAATGTGGGGTGCCCTTCAGTAAAGGCAGGGGCTCAAAAGAGCTCGAGAGTGGCACGGCCAAAGTCCAATTTTGGGCTCCAGCAGCGAAAAAATAAAACCTTGTATTAATCGGGTAGGACCTTTGAAATCGAGTTTTGTGCCCTAATTTATTTATATTTTTTCCAATTTTTCATTTTTATGAGAAAAAACAAAAGTCACCATTAACGGTACGATTTGAGCAATGAAAACATAGTGAGGTGTTTATTTTATGTCATCCAAAAAAGTAGGCTAATGACTTAGACGTTATCATATAGTAATAGAATAGGCTGATTGGCCAATCACATTAAGCAAAATTATTCAACCATGTAATAAAGGTAAAATCTTGAAAAATAGTAAAATCTTAAAGAAATAATTTATTTCATTTTTATATATAAAATAAATAGTTTTCTCTTAGTTTGCTAGTTCGTTACTCCTAAAGAAGATCTTGAAAATTTATTACAAGTTTTTCCATTTTGACTGTTTTTTGTAATACGGGCGAATTACGTATGAAAAATAAAGATACCTAGATATAGTCAGCATCTGCAAGGTTTTACTGCTTTAATAAGCGTTTGTTGGAGATGATTACTGAGTAGTAGTGAAAGATGACAGTGAATATCAAGTGATGATGATCAATGCAAATGACAGTGAACATCAGGTGGTGATGATCAATGCAAATGAGAGGTGGTTAATGGTATTTGACAACAAAAGAAAGTATCTGGTAATTTTTCGAAAAATGTAGCTGGACTGCGGGTTTGCCTAGGGCAATAGCTGTTGGATTAAATCCAAGGTATAATTTTCCAAAACCATATCAAAAAAGCTTTCGGCAACTCCTTCTCCAGTGAAAAAATCTACGGGAAAAAATGAGAGAAATTGAAAGAGACAAAAAACAGGAACCATGTTAACGGGACAATACTAGTATGTATGCTCGTGCAACCAGTCTTCAAAACTGATGCGCGCTAGTACAAGGGGCTTGGTTACCAATGATTATTTTCGGTTTCTGATCAACGACTAAGCGAGATAATAGCAAGTATGCACACAAAACAATTTAACCTGCTTATTAGGCGGTTTTTCGTTGTTTTTATTCCTTGCTGCATGTACTTACTGAAACAATAAAGGTAGCTGTGAAATACTTATGTGTTGGTGTAACAATCTCAAAATTTTCTGATTGGCTACAAGCAATTCGTTTCAATTCAATTTTATTTTAGCACCTTTTTTAGAATCATGTTTCTTACAATTTTACACGAACAGAAAATAAAGTACCCTGTCAATTGCAATAACAAGAGGTTAACCTAGGCAGTTGGCTGAATAAAATTTACATAACTTTTAATCTAATAGTGTTGAGAGGAATTGATTACTATTATAGATTATAAAGATGAAAAAAGAAACTACAAGTAATTAGAAATCAGTTATATAATGATGTATTATGTGTGCACACACAAAGAAAAAAGCAGCTAAATATTGCTGGCACTGTTTCCGTTACGGCGTACCTGCAGGCAATAGATTTATCACTAAAAGATATGACGTCATACGTACTGGCAATAGCTTTGTTACTGTAGACGAAAGTCTGCAAGTTTGTCAAGCATTCAGTCTAGTTTTTACGCGGCCCCCTCACAAACTACCTGGAAATTTTTGTATTTGGCCATAATGCTCCAAAAACCTTTTAAGAAAAAGGTGTAGAAAGTGTTTTGTTGCCAAAATACGAAATCTCCGTTATTTCAAGATTCAACACATCTGGCATCGGAGCTCGTTGCGAACAAGAAGAAAAGATAAACAAAAGCAAAAGATAGAGCCGAGGGCTTTTGCGAATGAAACCAAATTAACAATCTCCCATACTTACTCATTCCAAAGTCAAGGAGTAGCTTTATAGAACTATTTATGAAGTTTAAGAAGAACATGGTTTTCATTCATAATTAAATATAACGTCGGAAGGTTTCAAGGGATCGTATCGTAATCGATGGTGAGCGCTTTTCAAACTTTATATACCATAATTATTACGCATTTTAAACGTCAACCCTTGCCCTTTGACTTCCTGCTGTAGAAGCTCAGTTCAAAACCTTTGATATTCTACTTTAAAACCTTAACCCTTGATTTTTGACATCGCATTCTAGAACCACAAACTCTTGACCTTCGACATTCTACTTTAAAACCTCAACCCCTTGCATCCAATTCTAGAGCCTCATCTCTCGAGGTTTAACATTCTACTCTAAAATCTTAGCCCCTGACATCCTACTGTAAAGCCCAACCCTTGATCTTTGATAACCTTTTCTAGGACCTCACCATTGACATCCTGATTTGAGCCTCACATCTCACTCTCGGCTATAGAATCTAAAACTTCATCATTGACATTCCACTCTAGAATCTCATCTATTTGCAATCCATTCCTATGACGTAAATCCTTAACCTTTGACATCCCACTCAAGTGTCTCAATTCTTAAGCTTTAACATTCAACTCCAAAACCTTGACTTTTGAAATCCAATTTTACAACCCAAACCCTCAACCTCTGACACCCTACTCTAGGATCTCAATCCTTGACCTTTGACATTCGCTCTAGAACCTCAACTCTTGACCTTTGACATCCTACTCTAGAACCTGAACTCTTGACCTCTGACACCCTTATCTAGAACCTCTTGAACTGCAACGCTTGACCTTCGTCACCCTATTCTAAATGATCTTGTATTTTATATCGTACTCTAAGACTTCACACCTTGGCCTTTGACATCCAATTCTAGAACCTCAACTCTTAGCCTTCGACATTTTATGAAAGAATCGCAATTCTTGATGTTTGACATCCTTATCTAGAACCTCAAGCCTTTATCTCTGACACCCTACTCAAGAAAACTTTAAACCTTGATCCTTGACATCCAACTCTAAAACCTCAACCCTTTATTATGACATCCTTTAGAGCATCAATTCCTTATCTTTGACATCCTAATCTAGAATGTCAATCTTTGACCTTTGACATCCTACTCTAGAACCTCAACTCTTGACCTCTGACATCCTACTCTAGAAAACCTCGACCCTTGATCTTTGACATCCTACTTTAGAAAACCTCAACCCATGACCTTCCTCACCCTACTCTGTAACATTTGAGCTTTGACACCTTGCTGAGAACATGTGACCTCTGACATCCTATGTAGAACCTTAAATCTTGACCTCTGACAAAAGCCTTATTCAAAACAGTGAAACCGAAGGGTGACAAGAGAGCAAAGTTACAGCATACGCTTTTTCTAAAAGATCGATAAAGAAAGCAACTAGCAGTGAATTTAACCTTGAACTTTGTTCAGAAAAACAAGAAAATAGCTCTAGTAACAATTCAGCGATATTTACAAGTACAATTGGGACTGAAAGGACAGAAAAACTATCGCGTCCAAACAAAGGACGTTTTCTCGTTAACTAAGACCATGTTTGGAAGCTTGAAATGACGTCATAGGAGGCTACCTTATGTTTTGGTTCCTGAGATTCAAAATCTCCAGAATCTCTCTGAATTAAAACTCGCGTAAGCTTTCAGTCTTCTCGATTGTCAAACGCTCAATGTTTTGCTCACGTTTCTTGGAATTCAATTTTAATCGAAATTTAACATGTGTCGAGTCGTCTCGTAAGGCCCCAACAGGATGACCTCGGGCGGTCAAGTGGGTCTTGCCTCAGTATGCCAATATGACCAATATGGTACATCGAAGTAATGGAGAAACACTTTTACAAATCCGTAACTGCTAGAGTTTTCGATAGAAACGCTAGCAATTACAGATGTTTCAATTGGACGGACTGAGACGAAAACGCACGTTTCCTGACGTCATCTTCTTGGGATTCTCGAAAGGATACTTAAAGGAGAACTGAAGTCAAAAACAATTGTGGCTAACGTGATTATTTTAAGTGTTTCCTTTTTTCCTTTTCTTTGTCGGTTGGCATGAAACGCTAAGTAACAATTGGATTTTCCACGAATTTTCGTGCAAGACATCGCGGACGCCAAGACTAGTCAGCGGTTGTTTATGACGTCAGTGGTGTCGGGAATGTTAACAATATTCCAAGTTTTCTTTATACAGCTCGAAAAAGCTAAGTTGCAGAAGATTTGTGTCTTATATTCAAAACGATGGATGAAGTTCAGCTCTTAGGGTTCGTTTTAGCTTGCGGAATGTGCCTCCACCACTGACGTCATAAACAACCGCTGACAGGCGTTTCTGAGCCTTCGTACAAGAAACGAAAAGTTGGTCATTTTTGCTGTGAAACTGGTTTCTCCAAACGAAAAAAACATTTGCCTTTTTTACTTGTTTTCCTTTAAGCAACGTATTTCATCGTTGGCAAACCAATATTTTTTAAATAAAGTACTCTTTTTGAAAATAGAGAAGCTTATCTCGTGTCACATACCCTTTTAAAGGAACCGAAGCTACGAGCCACTGAAAGCTGCCAACTTTTCTGCTAAAACATGTTTGAAAAGCTGAAAGGTATTACTGTATTTTTAACATATACGACAGCATTTGCATTACAACATTGTAAAATTTATTTTGGTTTCAGAGTTAAAATCAAAACAACATTTTCATCCACAATCGTTCAACCATGATTTTGTTCTTAACCTTTGGCATGATTTCACGTTGCAATTTTTCTTTTCATTAAGGGTTATATTACTGACCAAACTTATTATATTAATTAGTTTAATTTGTTGCACTGTTGCTAAAATCATTATGATCACATAAAATTTTTAAATGCATCTTACTATTAAATAATTATTGTTGAGTATATTACATCGGGTTCTTTCGACTTCACTTGGTTCAAGACTTGAGCCAATGATTGCATTCTAGTTTGACTTAGTTATCCAGATGATGTATGGATTTGAATTGGCGGCTGTACATTTTACCACTATGCATTGCGAACCTTCCACCGCTAAAACAAGCTAAGGGAAGGTAACAGTTGGTAAAACTCTTCCTCTGTGTGTGTAAAATTTGAGGTTTACAAATTCTCACTATGCGTTTTTATGGGCCATTTTAGATGTTTATGCTCTAGGAATTATGGGTAAATATATATGTACAGGTCGCCATCATTCTTGATACCGTCAATTGAGTCATGCTTTTCACGTCAATGAAAAACTTCAACTGCTAAATGTTGCCATTTGGGTAGAGAATGTTTTAGAAATGGCTACAGAGTGACTGGCTGTGTTTTGGCCTGTATTGGAGCTTTCATCTTGTTCTCTTCTGTTCGCCACTCTGTTCCTATTTTTCTTCACTTTTAGGAGTTTTAATATCGCCTTTCGCAAGCTTGGTATCCGCCAACAATAGCAAAATGGATTGAGGAACGAGTTAAGATAGAGGAGCGTGTGAGTCCAGTTGAGGATAATCCAGTTCATTGCCATTTTTTCCTGTTCCTTTGGCAGTAATGAGTACGCCGACATCGTGGGAATGGAACAGAAAGCGAGAAGTCCAACAAGAATAAGCATTGTTCTTGCTAGCTTTTTTTCTTTCTCCTTTCTCTGCAATGAGGCAACTGAAATTTGCTCAAGTTTATCCATTTGTTGAGAGCACCGAGAGAACTTTCTTCTAAAGTTGAAAGTTTGGTTCAATTTGGGCGAAGCTGAAGGTTGTTGACAGGCTTCGCCAAGCACTGTGTGGGATGTGTCCAACATTCTTCTGTTGATGTTGAACTTGTTTGACTCGCAAACATCGTTGTAGGACTTGCCTTGCTTGGAAACTTGGGTGGAAGTCTCATCCGAATTGCCGGCAGCACTTGAAGAAGGCTGGTAGGGCTCGACAATCACGGTCAGAGGCCGCTTTAAAACACTTAAGATTGTGGGGTACTGGTTTGACTTCAACGTTTTGCTAAAACAATGAGACGACTCGCCAGCATAGGGTTGCGACTGATTTGACTGGTGTCCATAAGTGCGAGACCTAGCGCTGTCCGACGTGACTTTGTTTGGTGTATTCGGGTTTGCTCGGCAAAGCACTCGCTTGTTTTTCTTGCGCCGGACAAATACTGCACCAAGCCCAAAAAACGTTCCAATATAGCAGACTGCAGTGCCAACCACCAGTATTGCAATGATAAAGGTGCGCCCGATTAACTTACCAACTTCTGGGTAACCGAGCACGGGTAGCACCGAGTATGTTATAAAGAACAGCCAGATGAGTAACAGCATCACAGTAACTCGGCCATTTGTGAAGAGTGTGCTATAGCGTGTTCGAAAACGCACTGCAACATATCTCTCAACGCTGATGAGACAAGTGTGAGCGAGAGATGTTCCTTGGCATAATACTCCAACAATAGACGTTATGAGTCGGTAAGGGCAAACCAGATCGGGACGACCTCTCAGTTCCCAGTTTCGGATAACTATAAAGAGCGGCTGGCAAAGGGCACCAATAATAAAACCTAAAAAGTAAATAATATAGCTCCATCGTTTTGTATTGAACACACATACAGGCGGTAATATTGTGTAGAATTTAGTCATCGAGAGACAATATATTCGTGTAATTGTCCTAGCGCACTTTTAGCTTTTGAATTTTTGGCTAAAGCCAGTTACTAATGATTCTTTAAATGTTTAAAAATATAGGGGAAAAAAGGGTAAATTCTAGACACAATAAATCTTTGTTTTTGTTGTTGAGTTATGCCATGCAGTTATACTATGCAGTTATACCATGCAATTATAGCATGCATTTATGGGTCGTTGTATCAAAGCAAACAGGGCTGGGTTGTTCAAAGGCTGGTTAACTTTATCCCTGGTTAAAGCCAAAATAAAACAACGATAAAACAACAATATATGTCGCTATAAAAGAGATAGTTCCTCCCATATCTGACACAAAATTCAAATTTTTGGACAAAGCGACGGTTCAACTTCTCTCTGAGCGATAGAAACAAAGCAATTCATAACCGCTAAAATTTGAATATTCTCTTTTATACAGTAGTGGTAAAAAGAAACGCAAGTGAAGTTCGTTTCGTTCTCCGTTTTAGAAGAAATTTTGTCGAAATTAGCACAACGCATGTTTTCGTCGAAACTTGATTGGCGTATTATGAGCACTTGCATTTCTTTTTACCACTACAGTATTTAATGTTTCGTTATAATTTTACTCTGTTCGAAACAGAAAGCAACAAAAACTTATGATTCTGAAGTAATTAGTTATTATGTTCAAATATTACATGAAACTATTTTATCTACTTGAATAATCCGTTTATTTCATGTCATGTCTCTTCGGAGGTTGAGTGACAATCGAAGGTGATGAGCCCCTGGCACAAGTCCTTTATAGCGAGGGTCCCTGTTAAGGTTCTTATAAAATATACTGTTTATTTTTTTTTCCACACAAAAACTTTGTCCATTCCAAAATTTCAGCTTAAATCAGTGTCTCCAAACAAGAACGTAGGTTTAAAAAAGTTTAACCCCAGGTTAGTGTAATTTGCCTTTGAACAACTGGGTACAGGCTGCTGCTACTTAAAGACTTGCTTTTTTTAGAAGAATTTGGTGGCACGTGATATCCGCTTTATATATGTTCCCCAAGGGTATTTCTAGACAAACAATAACCCTTAATTTCCCACAAAGAGTTTTCATTAATAAACAGGTAATCAAGTGCTAAAGTGCTTACTGATAGCCGTTTGAATTGATGAGTTGGACTGTATTAAAGCAGGTGATACAACCAAGTGATGCCTTTTTGGCCAATACTGAAATTGAAAAATCACAAATACTCAACTCCACGGTTTGGCCAGGGCCTGCAAAACCGGCTTCACCCAAGCAACTACAATGCAAGTAACAGGAGTAACCATGGACAGCTGTTTCGTCCTGTCAGGTCACATCAGCACGGTACGGCAAAATATTGAAAATTTGCCTTTCACACTTGTGACGTCACCAATTAAAGACATTGTGTTAAGTGTTAATATCTTGAGACCATAAAATATTTTGACAAAATGTTTTTGCCACTATACCTCATTTAGCAAGGTCTCTCAACTGAGGGAACATTTTTCATTTCATGGGCACTTTAAGAGCATACTAAGAACACACCCGTCAAACCCTAGGCTGAGAGAGAGAGATGTCCGCGAACTTTATTTTGTTAAATTACGGCAAAAATAATCATCGATTCATTTCTTTAATTTCGCTATAGCTTTATGGATCTGGGACGTTTGCGTTTGACGAAAAAAAAATGAGTGCGTGAATTATTTTTGTAAGAACTACCACACGCTTTTTTTTTTATTAGCAAAACTTTATAAGAACAACGAGGCTCAGATTTGCCAAAATTTAAGAACAGCTTAAGGCGGGAGTTAACCCAAACTTTTGTTGGATAGTGAGGAAGTTGAGAAAGATATTTGAACACTGAAGAAGAATATTGAGTAAAATCAGCAAACCGTTGTTCCTGGCAAGGTTGGTTTGAGAAGGGTTTGGCGAATTTACATCAAATATTAACTTCAAAATTAATTTTTAAACTTCCCAAAAAACCACCAAATTCAAAAAACACTGAGGAAGTTAAGAAAGATATTTGAATAAGAAGAATATTGAGTAAAATCAGCAAACCGTTCCTCCTGGCAAGGGACTAGTACAGCTTT
>JAOBRD020546566.1:0-33586 GCA_027575215.2 Hydrozoanthus sils | reverse complement strand
AAGTACAATCTACATTATATGGATGGCAGTGTTTTATGTAATACATGCGATTTATATTATGCGGATGGCAGTGCTTTACATAATCAATATAATCTATGTTATATGCGCTGTGTAACATGTATAATCTATACTATATGGATGACAAAGCGCTGCGTAATCAGTACAATCTACATTGTATGGATGGCAGTGCTTTGTGTAATATACATAATCTTTAATGTTTGGATTACAGTGCTTTGAGTAATAAATACAATCTATATTATATGGATGGCAGTGCTTTGACAGGAGTTAAACTCGTTTCCTTTTTGTAATTTCACCGATTAAAACGTGAAAATTGAGGGAAGCACAGGTCCCTTATTTTTCCCGTTTTTAATGAAGTTTAATGTTATAAAAAAAATTCATATAAACGGTTCACACCGAGAGCAAGGAATGAGAAGTCCATGACTTTTCCGTAACCAATTGCCATTTTCCATGGCTGAGAAAATTTGATATCGAGAAACCAACAAGAGCCTTTGTTGATGGCCCATGTTCTAACTTGGATCAAAAGACGTAAGTAAGTGTATTGTCTAAAATAGTTTATTCAGGCAAGTCTTAATACTTTACCTGAGTAGGCTGATGTTAGAGTGATGTGCACAACTGCCAAAGGGTGTGGTACGTAACTTGCGAGAGAAAAGTCCTGCACTCGACTGACCTCAATCGCGGGATCTACAACAATCAATTCAATTGGGAAGCAAAACCTTTTGTAGTTCTGAAGAGAAACTCAAATTGACTCACAGACATAAACTAAAGAACAGGACAAAACAGAAGTTTACAATAAAACACACGTTGATGCTTTATCACTTAAGTACCTTTAGCTAGCTTTAGCCATCGATTTAAATCATTTTTTCAACCTCTTAAAATGTACTGTAAAATACACTGTAATGACTACAGTACTATTGAGACCATATCTGTCCGCTTTCTCACGTAGCCTTCGGGAATAAACTCTCAAAACATTCCACTGAACTAGTAAGTATGTCCTCACTCACTTGCATTTCCGTCGGCCCGCCTTAAGTTGTAGAATATAACTCTGCTGTCAGAGCAATAGGTAAGTAGCAAGTTCCTGAAGACATTCACGAGGAAGGCTGGTGCAGGTAACTTGACAGAGTGCGCAAATGCATTGTCAAGGTTGCAAGATCGAGGATAAAAGCAAATCTAAAATAAGTACAACAAAAGATAAATGAGTCACATAAACAGAATCGATTCTTAAACTCATTTGGTAAATGCCCTGGTCTCTGTCTAATGAACAATATGGGCTCTAGTTGGCAGAATTTACTTATACAGCTGAGACTGAAAGGAAAACGACAATGGTATTCACCCCGCCGTGTTAACGTTTTTTCCAGAACCAAGACTGTAACCGTCGTGCTTGCGGAAACTGGCTGGTGATGAAAAATCAGCAGTGTTGCGCATGCGTTCTCAGACTTTTGTTAGGGTCCGTACAGGCTTCAGTTCCTTCTTACACGTGAGTCCTCAGTGCAATTTGTCAGGCTGTCTTCATATCATTAGTATGCGTGTGTGCAGTACTGCTGATTATTATATCATAATATCGTTACCTCCCATACTCAAAAAAGAAAATCTCAAGTAAGTCTGGCTATAAAGACCAAGAACAGTATGAATTTTTATTTACTTATAGAACACTCTGGAGCCCAAAACCAATGATGGATTGTTGCTCCGTTTGCTAGTTTTTCGAAAAACTATTGTCGTGCCAACCGTGACCAACTTACCTGATCAGATGACGAGTTGAAATTGTAACACGGAAAGATTAAGAAGTCCTTCCACCAAGCCAGACCTCCTCTGCATGAAATACTTTGCTCCTGAGAATAAAGATAATAAAATCACTTTTAGCCAATTATTTACAGCATCAGAGAAAGTACTGCTACTGTCAACACTAAACATGCAAGACTAGATGAAACACGTGATAGAAATGACTTGATTTGATATCTTTTCGATTTAAGTTATTTCTATTCAAAAGACATGGATAAACAGAAAATGAGACTCGAAGTCCCCTTCTGGGGCCTACGGTTGGACGTCCTTATCTAAGAAGACGCGATGTTCTAACCATTTGCAGATGTTAGAACAAAGGTAGCTTCGGTGACTTTCTCGATTATTTCAGGTCCGGTACCGGGAATCGGACCAAGAGCTTCTGTGCGGCAGTCTGATACCTAACTAAACGATACTAGTACTCTAACTCGAAACTCTTTTTATTTTCTAGTAACGCTGTTCTATATATGATGGCGTGTCGTACACTTTCTTGAAAAAGTGAACTTGACACTTTTTCACTTTTTGACACTGAACTTGAAAAAGTATCAAAGTTGCTCATTGCCAATAAACTTTTAATAAACATTAAGAAAACTAAATATTTTTTTTCAGAGCACGGCAAAAAACTATTGATCACCTCAATCTCAGTGTCAACATCAATAACGAACGAATTGATTGTAAACAAAGTATAAAGTTTTTAGGGGCAATTGTAGACCAGCATCTTTCTTGGAAGGACCATATTGATACTGTAGCTGGCAAAATATCTGGAACCATAGGAGTTATTTCTAAAACAAAATATTTTATCTCTGAAAAATCACTGTTTCAATTGTATTATTCCCTAGTCTACCCTTATTTATACTATGGTAACATCGTATGGGGCTCTGCCTACAAAACTAACCTCAAAAGACTAAATGTCTTACAAAAACGAATTATTCGCATTATCACCAAATCACCATTCGATGCTCACACCTCACCTCTCTTCCATAAACATAACCTATTGATACTAGACAATATACATTCACTACAAGTAGCCTTATTTATGTATATATTCTGTTCACACTAATTCCATTCCAAGTACATTTCAAATAATGTTTGATAAAAGTTTTGAAACCCACCAGTATAGTACCAGACAGGCAAATAATTATAAAATCCACTTTACTAAAACTAATATTCTAAGATTCTCTATGGCCCAAGATTATGGAATTCACTTCCTAACGATCTTAAATCTAAACAATCATTACCATGTTTTAAAAAACACCTAAAAAATACTTATTGATTCAAACAATTGATAGTATATAGCACTACATGATTACCATTTCAATTAATATTTCACATATGTGGATTGATTTATTGATTAATAGATCAATAGTGTTTCATTTAGGCTCTTCTTCAGTTTCAATTTCTATTTCCAATTCCAAATGTTATAAATTCATTAGTTGAGGCAATACAAAAGTATAAGCCTGTGGCTTATTTTTGTTACTGCCTCACCATCTTAGATACATACTTTGTCTGTACATAAATAAACTTATGCCACCTGGTCTACTATTGAGCCGATGACATCTGTTTATGTCAAGAAATCTAGAAATATTTTTACTCATTATTTATTTTTATTACTTATTTATTATTGTCAACTATATTATTCTGTAAGAGTATCTGTATCTGTAATGGTATTTTTGTAACAATAAATTGATGATGATGATGAAACGTGTATGGACTAATAGCTTAAATAAGATTACAGAAATTGAATTAGCAGCCCCATTTCTTTATTTGCTTAAGAATGAAAACGTTTGCGACAACCACAGGAAGAGGATATCCTGTAATGTGTTGGCCAATCCCGATCTCAAAATTGGATCATGATTTATGAACTGCAGACAGGTCAGTTAATTCATGAGCTTCGGTCTTGCAAAGAGGAAGCTAGTGAGCAATTGCTTGGTTCGCTGGTCCAAGTTTTCTATCGTACCAGTCGCCTATAGTTTCACTTGGACACCGCTGGCATCAAAGAACCTCGGGCTCACCTGTGACACGTTGCCGAACAGTTTCCATTTTCTTGAGGCGAGGGAGTAATGGGCTAGTCCAGTTTTTCCTGCAACGGCAATGAAACTACCACTTGCGTCAATGGCAGCATACTGTGGGGAAAAAAGATAGATACGTGAGTAGGCGACGAACTAATAACTGGGACAGGTACAATTACCTTTATAGTGAAAACCGTTGAAAAGACACTTTTCATGATACAACGTGTTTTGACTTATTTAAGCTAAACGCAAAGCAACAGGGTAAGTATTTGAACAACCCCCGACATTTTGCTTCGAATCTGAGCGAGGAAGAGAGGTCCCATTTAGGTACTTAGAAAAAGATAAATGGCAAGTTGTTTCACCCGAAGATTCAAACTTTTAAACTAATTTGCTAGTTGTGAAATAATTATTTGCAGATGCCACAAGCAGAAGCTTCGGGAGTGATCCCGAGTTCGTCGGACTGAAAATTTAAGATAACGAGTTTTTTTTTCGCAAACTCTGGCTGAACAAAAACACAATAACTAGAGTCGGTCTCCAACCTTCTAATTAAGTTCGAAAAACCGATATAACAAACGACTTATGTATCTCAATCGCTCGGTCTTTACTTGGAAAACTCAGACCCGGTCTTGTGGTGTAGACCAAGCGTACGTCAAGTCCTTGGTTTGCGATTTCCAAATAAAAGCTTCGCTATTAGTTAATAAAAACTATGTACCAAAATAGCTAGAGTAATTGTTTCAACTACTGAAATGGTGACGCATTATATGAGTCAGCTAAAATGAGTCGCCAGACATTTACCCTTACTGGCCAGTTACTCTCCAGGTAGTTATGAGGAATCTGCAAAGCAAAAAAGATTGTAACCTTTCATATAAAATAACAGTTGCACAAACCAGTCATTCCATGGCCTTCTGTCACGGATGCCACGCAATTTGATATGTTATAAGAACAAGCTATTTGTAAGTAGGTAAACTTTCAGAGAAACTTTTACTAGATAAGGTGTTAGAAATCCATTCAAAGTTCATTCCAAATAAGAACGTAGACAATTTTAGTTAATAACCAATAATACGTCCAGCTGTAATTACTTACTGTCTTACAGCAGGTGATTACTAGTCCTTGAAAATGTCTTTCAAAATTCATAGTGTCCTTTATTAGTTTGTTTTTATTTCTGTAATTGCTGATGTATAGAGACTACATGACACATTAATCTACTACACGGTCTTGTAACAATAAGGGTGCTCAAGATGTTGGGACGTCTAGAACTGAACCCAGCTATTCTACTTAGTAGAAGAAAATAGACGATAAAGGAAACACCACGTTGTGATGATATGCGAGATTATGTTGTCATGGTATGCGAGATACGAAACACCTTAAATAGAGGGGTTCCTGGAATTTCTTGTGCTTAGTTGCAAATAATTGCACAATCTACGCAGCAGCCAAGCAGTTAATAGACTTTCAGATTTGACAACGAGTATGAGTCTTTCCCATTCGTCATACAGCGCGTGCCGAAAGTTGCGAAGAAGTCAGGCCAACTCGTTGTGTTGCCAAAACCTCGTCATTGCCTTGTTCACAACTGTGTGGACTACAGAATTTTTGCAACACAATGGGATGGCGTTTTTTCTTCGCATTTCCGGCACGCGCGACGTGATGAATGGGAAAACTCATACTAGTTGTTGAATCTGAAGGTCTTTATTCCGTTTGTAATGCTGGTGTCAGGAATTCGAGCCCCGGTCAAACCACTGCATTGCATCCTTAAACAAGACACTTAACCTTACTTGTTCCAGGCAACTTAACTATATAAATGAGTACTGTCAACTTCTAATTGATTGGTGTTCCATCAAAGGGAAATGAAAGACCTATGTCCTTAACACTGCCAAATCGGAGACACACGCTGACGTCATATTTTGTAAAAAAACAGAACATTGCTTCTGATACATTTGATACCTTAGCAACGATCCAGTTCAAGACATTCTGCCCGTATGAAATATATCTGTGTACTGCAAACTTACGAACCACTTCAGGATTTCAATCCAACAATAAGTACAAAAAATAAAAGGTAGCATAACTGTAGTTGATGAGACTGTACTGTTTTACCTTATTGTTTATAATTAACTGTATTACTTATTTTTCAAAACTATATGATTCTAAGGAAACTACAGCATGAGTTAAAAAAAAGCTGCAGTGCTCTCTTACAGTTTGTACCTGTGTTATCTGCCACTGCTTATTACTAATAAGAGTACTGTGTCCCACTGGAGAACCCCCTAAGGTATTGAGATCGACCCCCTCGATGATTCCAGAGTAGTTCTTGAGTGTTTGACTAGTTTCTGACACCATGTCACCAGTGTTAAGGTACAACGTCTCGTCACCCTGCAGGAACAAGTGCTCGTGGTTGCTCTGGAATGAAACAAGAAAAATACAAAATGATCGTCGTTGCTGTTGTTACTATAAACACAATCATTGTTAGGACCAACTAATACAATTCTAAACTGGAGTGAACCTTTAATCCTTTCGGTTCCAAATATGACAGTTGTCAACTTCGTAAATTCTCCAAACTAGGACCTAATAAAAAATTTAACCACGAGTGCACAGCTAAGGTGCCAAGGAAGTGACGCAGTGGGCAGCTGTTTCGCTCTCATTTGAATTCGTAAGCACTGCATAACCAGGCCACTAAAAAGGACACAAGGTGCTTGTATCCAGTAAGTATACCACTTCCGTGGCCGGCGGACCTATAATTGTAGGTCTCTTTAGACCTCAGTCACCATATTGTAATTGTGGGACCTTGTTGGTGCAGTGTTAGCACAACGTTGTTAAACTGGAATACTACTTCCACACACAGTTCAGAGAAAATAATTCATGATCAGGTCTAGGTCATCCGATTTAACTTAAGTCGAAAATCTCCATCATTTAAATGTCTCTGGCGCTAACAAAAAGACTAAGAAGCTTTGAACATTATAAACTTAATAACGGGTGCGAAGCTTAAGTATAAAGGAAGTGACAGCTATGGACAGCTCATTCTCCCTCGACTGAGCCCATCAGCTTTGCAAGCAAGGCCACTGAAAAAGGACACAAGGTCCTTGTATCCAGCAGCCACAATTCCCGTGGCGGACCTATAATTGCGAGTCTCTTTAAACTTCAGTCACCACACTGTAATTGCGGGACCTTGTTGCTACAATGTTAGACAACGTAGTTAAACTGGAAATACTCTTCTACACACAGTCCAGAGGAAATAATTCATGCCCAGCTCTAGGCCATCAACAGATAACTTGGGCCGAAAATCTTCATCTTTTAAATATGTCTCTGGCTCTTTGCAAAAAGAGACTGTGATTGTTGCCCGAATTTTGTACGAAGCAACTCGGATTCTGCCGAACAAGGATAATTACTATCATCACCATCACTACTGCTATGAATGGTGTTGTTATAAATACTGTACCATCATCATTGTGACCAACTAATTCTGAGGTTCGAGTTAACCCTTGATCGGCAAATTCTTCCCACTACGACCCATGTTTTATTATAGAACAAGCTAGGGGAACTTTGCTTTTCATCTATAATAGTCTGCTATGATTGATCATTTCCCTTTTCCTCACTAACGGACTTCCTATTTTGTATGACTTAAGTAAGACAAAGTTGTTGACAAATTGGCATGCAGAGGGGTTGGTGCAGTGGTAAGATCTCTGCCTCCCAACCCTGAGGTCCCCGGTTCGATCCCGGTTGAATAATTGGGTGACCTTCTTTCCTGCTAAAGGTTACTCAGCTTTCCATCCCCCTGGGGTCAGTAAAATGAGTACCAGCTTACATGGACCACTTTGAAGTGGCTGCCAATTGCACCTATATATGCTTCCGGTCTGCTGGGGGTAAACTGATCATTGTAAAGCGCCTTTGAGCATTCATATGGAAAGGGCGCTATATAAATGCACCACTTTACTTTTTTGAGTTATATGGAACGGGTTAAGGAACTTCTCTTTATCATTGTCGATATTTTACACAGTAATGTTAAGGAAAAATTTTTAAACATCGCATCACCTGACAGGGCAATCAATAAGGCTAAATAAGACATTTTGAACAATTTCTTAACCTTTTGGATCTCCTTTGTACACGGTATTATAATAGAAAAAACGTTCGTTTTAAAACCTTACCATACAGGGATTCACCGTCAAAGAACTCTTTACAAACTGCAGTTGAGTGATATCCTCTGCAATCACATCGTAGACAGATAAGTTTAGGAAAAACTCACTGACTTCAAACTTAGTATATGGTAACTTAAAGTATATACAGCAAACACCTATCTGTGTCACCTCACTTGGTTCTATACATATATACGTTCGTATTTTTCATAAAATGTAAATTTTTAATGGCTGCTTGCCCTTAAAACGGAAAAAAACATCTTCTATTTTGGAAAGAGTTGGCACTTGCCACTTGTATATAAGATACAAGGTCAACCAATTCTTATCTTAATAATATCTTTTTAATCTTATATCTAAATATTTTAAAAGTTGAGCTCGACTTAGACTAGTGCTGTAATAATAAAGCAGTATCAACTTAATGTACCAAATTCAGTCACAGAAGTTCAAGAATAAAATGGAAGAAAAACAAGAAAAAAGGAATGAGATCCAATCAAATCCTTGCTGTTCGTCTCTGAGTGAAGCGCAAAACTCGCGCCAAAACGCAGTACACACATGAAGCAAGAATACGACTTGTACAGTTTTGTTTTTGCCCTGACAGATAGTGGTTAGAAACAATTGGTCATTAATGAGCTCCCTTTATGAACCACTGTAACATAAAAGAGATAATCAAAAGGACGAATTTTGAGTCTTTGCAATTTTTTTGGCGTAATGATATACATACCAGTTGTTCCATTTTCTTCTTCAGTCGATATCATGGACAGGTTGTATCCCTCTGGACCCCATCCCTAATTTGGATTAAAAATTAAAACTCAACGAAAGAATTCATGCTCTAGTAGTTTCCTAGCAGTAAGAAGTACTTCAGTTGAAGGTGAAATATAATAATCTTTCTAAAAAAAGAGCTTTCTTAAAAGTCAAACGCGAACCTAACTTTAGGCCTTCCAGGGCGCGATGTAAAGAGAAACCTATGACAGAACATCATGTAAATCGCATCCTATGAAATGACACTATGCAAACAACATCCTATGACACCAATAAATAGCATCCTATGAGATGACATCATGCAAACAGCATACTATGAGATGAAATGAAAACAGAATTCTATAAGAAGACACCTAAATTCACAACCCATAAAATGACATCGTGTAAACAGCAACCTAAGACGTGAGACTTATAAACAGTAACCTATGAGATGACACCATGTAAAAAGAAATCTGTGAGAGGATGCCACGTAAACTGAAACAGCAACCTATGAGAGAGCAAAATGTGAAAAAGAAACCTATGAGAGAAGATCACGTAAACAACACCCTAAGAGTCGACATTATGTAAAGAGGAAGCCTGTGAGAAAAATCCAGGTAAACAGCATTCTATGAAGAGGATAGTCATACTATTGTAAAAAATAGATATGTATTTCCTTCTCTGGATATCTTATTTTCCAACGTCTTTTCGTTTTCTAGCTCAGGTTTCGGAATACTTTTTCTTACACGTTCCTCCGGCTCTTCAGAGCCCTATTCAGATGGTTTCTTTCGTCCCAGTTGCAACTTACTTTATGTCCTGCAACATGTCATTTTTACGTGTATGTAGGATGTTACTTTTAGTAAGAAGCATAACCTGCACTTACCTCTTAAGATTGGAAGAAGCATAACCTGCACTTATCTCTTAAGATTGTAATTATTATAGAAATAAGAGGCTAGTGAAGGTATTGACGTCATCGACATTTATGTTACCTACCAAAAGTAACATCTCCCCTTCTTAACGCACAAATAAAATGCTGTTAACCCTGTAATCATAATGCTTGTGGGATCTGGCTGGTGGTGCAAAAATCTTTTGTGTTGCACACACGTGCTAATGATTTGGAGACAGCCATGCAGCCTTTAGCAGGCTCTTAATCTTGAAAAAGGACCATTGTAGAACTTTCTGTTCCACGTCTACATACACGTGCCATTAGCATTAATTTTCTATCTCAGGTTTCAGAATACTTTTTCTTACACGTTCCTCCGGCTCTTCAGAGCCCTAATCAGATGGTTTCTTTCGTCCCAACTGCAACTTCGTTTATGTCATGCAACATGTCATTTTTACGTGTATGTAGGATGTTACTTTTGGTAAGGAGCATAACCTGCAATAGCCTCTTAAGATTGTAATTATTATAGAAATAAGAGGCTAGTGAAGGTATTGACGTCATCGACATTTATGTTACCTACCAAAAGTAACATCTCCCCTTCTTAACGCACAAATAAAATGCTGTTAACCCTGTAATCGGAATGCTTGTGGGATCTGGCTGGTGGTGCAAAAATCTTTTGTGTTGCACACACGTGCTAATGATATGGAGACAGCCATGTAGCCTTTAGCAGGCTCTTAATCTTGAAAAAGGACAATTGTAGAACTTTTTGTTCCACGTCTACATACACGTGCCATTAGCATTAATTATCGAAAAGATCAACTTGATAGCAAGTGTCGTTAATATTTACGAATATCATCAGAATGAAAATAACAATTAACTCCAACGCTGTATAACATTCGAACTTCGTAGAAAACAAAATGAAATGAAACTGATTGCAGGTAGTAATCCAGTTCTTCAATGGTCTACGCTTACCATCGATTTAACGTGGAGAGGGTTGTGAAGAAATGATTCCTGGGATGTTCTAAAATAAAAGAAAGGGTATAACTTTGAAACTAAAAACAACAATATCTGACGTATTATGCAAACTCCCGCGTAAGGGAAAAGGGTACAAAGTATTTGGAAGCTTTCTTCAACAAAAGTAACTCGCGAAAGTAAAGCAACTGATAGATAAATAGCCCTTTCTAAGTATTGTTGGTGGTGCAGTAGCCGAGCTACTAGAGTGTTTGTCTCGTAATCCTAGAGTCGCGAGTTCGAGCCCGAGTCAGACCAATGTGTTCTGTACAGGGGAAAACACTTTACTGACTTGTTACACTCGACTCAGCAGTATAAATGAGTACCAGCTTCTGCTGGGAGCTAACCTGCGGTGGATTGGTGTCCTGTGCGGGGGGCTCAAGTACCCTCATCCTCTTAACACTATGGAAACCTTTTTTTCAAGCCTTGCTTTGTTTTCTCTCTCGTTTCATGTTATCAAAAGCATTGATCAAAAAGAAGTTGACGCAGACATTTGAAGCACTGAGAACAAAAGTGGAGAGCTTGTACAGGAAGCAGTCATAAAACAGCGTCACTTTTTATAATGAAGAAACGACGAAGTGAAAAATGTACCATAACATAAAGAACAATTTTTAATAAAACATATTTGTATCTGAACTTTAATTTCTTTTGTTTGTATAGAGGTAACAATTTGGATGACAAACAAAATAAATGTAATTTAAGATGTCTTTTTAAGGTTGTATACGTAACGAGAAATTTACCTACCCATAATCTCCACCCAAAGTACACAGCAGTAAGGAGCCAAACACGCTCCACACAGCTAGACCACCATGTGAGGCCCAGGACCACGCAACAGCGATTGCACATCCATCTGGTGTCCAGGCAAGGCACTGGACACTACCTGTCTTTTGAATTGCATCTGTCACAGTTCTAGAGTTATGGATTTGTACGCACAATAGAGAAGAACATTACAAAGACAAGAATAAACCAATATACAATATATAATATAATGCATTAAAACTTGCTCTACTCTTTTTGTTTTCAAGGTACGGCTGGTCATTAAAAATAGACTGTCAGCACAAGTGGCAACAACAATGATGCAACGTTGCTGTATGATTAAAATGAAGAATTTGTTAGGCTTAACCCTTTTAGTCTCAGTCAGTTATCAACAATGAACTTCTCTTTACATAACACATACAAATTATGACGTTTGGTAATGAGAAAGTGAGAATTTATACAACATATAGATTCAAGTGTGGTCCTACCACTGGAATGGGTACGTATATACTAAGTTTTGCTGATCTACAGAATTAACAAAGAACCCCATAAACCCACACGAAGGAAAGAGAAAAAATCTCTGACCTTGGTGGGATTTGAACCCATGACCTACGAAACAGATCTTTGTTGCTCTAACCAACTGAGCTACAGCCAGCTGGGAGTTTGGTCGTGGGATTTTAAGGGCAAATTTGCCACTGAAGGACAACACTCTATAAAAATTGAGAATTGATCAAAGCAAACTACTACTAAAAGTATAGACTCTAGTTTGGAGAATTTCTGAAAGAGTTAATCTGATGATCTTTCCAATAATTACTGATGTTCTGTCCAAAAAAAGAGAAAGTATCTACATCATACTGTTTACGGAGGATACCGGGATAGTCCTTGCTTGACAAAACAAGCTTGTGTGATATCTGAAGAGATCCTGTAATGTCATCAAACCCATACACCAGACACTCGCCACTATAACAGAAATGATGAAAAACCTTATAGTACAGGTGTAGTTTCATTTTCTACTATGACAAAGCAAGTGACTGAATGTACAATGTGTAACCTATTATCACCTCAAGTATTTTAATGCTCATTAAAATTCTGACGTGGTGAATATCTAAGCCCATGAACCATAATATATAAAGTGTATTTACGAAAGAAAACCAAATAAATTGAACTATTCAACAACTGATAAAAGACATTGAAGGCTACAATCATAATAATAATAACAATAATAATAATAATAATAATAATAATAATAAGAGCTCTTACAATGGAGTACAAAAAACGAAATACATATGTATTTATAAAATTGTGGATACTGCACATCTTGTAAAAATATTTAAAAGCGACCTAAGTATGTAGGTTTAATTGAAAGCTTTTTGGAAGAGGAAAGTTTTAAGGTTAGATTTAAATTATAACAGAGAGTTACAGTTTCTTTGATGTAAGGGCAGGGAGTTCCATAGTTTTGGCACATAGACAGTATATGCAGAGAAAGTTCTATCCCCATAGGTTACAGATTTAGACACTGGAGAAGATAATAAGTTCTGACTTGCGGATCGGAGTGAGCGGACTAATTTGTATTGTTGAAGTAGGTTGGAAATGTAGTGAGGTTCCATGCTGTTGAGAGCCTTGAGAGTGGTGAGCGAGATTTTGTATTTGATTCTGGAAGAGATCGGGAGCCAATGAAGTTGACAAAGGAAAGGAGTTATGTTCGGGTTTTTTGGTTTTAGTGACAAGTCTAGCAGCAGTAGTAGTGTTATGTGGTGTACATTGAAGTTTGGTTATCTGTTATCCTGGTTCTGTTATTCAGGTAGGCCATAGATAATACTATTACAATAATCAAAGGGAGAGATGACAAATGAATGAACTAATTCTTCACAGTCAGCTTGATTTAAGTATTTCCAGATCCAGCCAATGTTATGTTCTGCTAAAGAGCTATCCTTACAGATTTTATTGATATGTGAGTTTAATGTTAGATGGTTATCAAGGGTAATGCTAAGATCCCAAGTAGCAGGAACTGGTGCTATCAAGGAGTTATTGATGGAGATGTTGGGAATTAGCTTGCAGTGCTTGAAATGAGAAGATGTATGGACAAGTTCAGTCTTAATTGGATTGTAGGCTAGTTTGTTTTTGGTACACCAGATTTAAGTATATCGTTGGTGCAAAGTTACAATTTGGTTAGAGTTGTGGTTCTGTTAGTCGTACACTTTATTGATAAGTAAAAACGCGTATCATCTGCAAACATCATGCATTGATGCCGTAAGCTCTTATCACGTCTTCCAATAGAGCAAAATAGAGTGAGAATAGTAGCGGCCCAAAGACTGAGCCTTGTGGTACACCATATTGAAAGGGCTTAGTGGATGACACCACTTCTATCACTACTATCAACTGTTCCCTGTTTGTGAGGTATGACTCAAACCATGTAACATCATTCCTCCAAAGCCATAGCGATGCTGTAGTCTTTCCAGTAGAAGGTTGTGGTCAATCGTATCAAAAGCTGATGATAGATAAAGTAACACAAGAACAACTTCATGCCCGGAATCGATTTCACAGAGTACGTCGTTTGACACATGTAGCATTGCTGTTTCCGTACTGGGAAACATTCGGTACACTGATTAGAATTTAGTGAACAAATCATTTTCTGATAGGTAGTTGGTTGTTTGAGTGGAGACAATGTGCTCCAGTGACTTGGATATGAAGGGAGTGTTTGTAATTTGTCAATAGTTGGGAAACTCTTCCTTGTCAGTCTTGCTATTCTTTAATGTAGGGTAAATTATGCCTTTCTTTAGGGACAAAGGAACCACTCCCTCGATCTGTTAGCAAGGCATTGATTATTCTAGTAATTGCAGGAAAGAAGAGGTCTAGATCTTGCTTTAAGATGTGAGTAGGGACTGGATCCAGCTGGCATGACTTCGCAGGAGACTTCACGAGTAGCTCATACATGTAGGACTCTGACACGGGAGCAAATTCCAGAAAAGAAACTGGAACTTACAGTTGAGGCTTCACTTTGTTTTATTTCAAAACCCTTCTGCAGTAGAATACCAACCCTGCCTCCAGTTCCAGTAGATCTTGATATGCAAATTAAAAGACGAAGTCAGCTTATAATTAAGTTTTTATGATTTCTGCAATGACATTGTTTTCATTGGACCATGAAAGAGCCAGCTTTCCGTGAAGACAAGAACATCGAGATGGTTAGCATTAATGAGATTACAGATGGAAGTAGGCTTTTTGTTCATTGATTGGGCGTTCCAAAGAGCAAAGCACAAGGCAGACAGCGACTTGTCTTAGAAAACTGCTTTTGGCTTAAAGGTTTATGATAAATGATAGATCATCAATGTTGAACTAATCTGTTTTTAGAACGTGTTTTAATACAAGTTGACTGTGAGTTCCAGCAAGAGAATACAAAAGGGTGTAAAACTTGTGCATTGTTGACCATGCAATATTATTTGGTTCGGTTCCTGCACTATTCATGGTGATCCTGGATCGAATTTTGAAAATTTGGTGCCAAATCGATTCCTTCCAATGATGGTGTTTAACTTAAAAGTTTTCTCCTTTACTCTTTTACCAGCCCTTTTTTCTTGAGTAAGCAATTTGAGTTTGAGTAGATGATTGCGAATATCGTAACATGAAGTCAGATATAGTAGTGGATAATAATTGCTTTCGAAGCAACAGTTCATCAAGTTGTAGCTGATCCTGTTGTGTTGTAACACTGTCTGGCTTGTCGGAACTCCTGTGTTATTCGAAGTCATTGGCCCAGGATTGCTTTTGATGTTCATGCAGATTGTAATTTCCTGGGAGCTTGGAATAGAGATGCAATTGTGTCCCCACTTCAACCAAACACCAATCAGGAGAGTTGGACTTCTTGGAGATTTTGATCATGACGAATAACATTTCGTTAAACTATAAAACTGACTCAAGTTGAGGCGAATCAATCTCCTGGATACATAGGAAAGCTCAACAAACTTCGATTGCCCTTGGGTTGAAACAACTAAGACAAACACAATGTAAAATTTAAGCTTATTTGAAAACACGGCTGAAATGTTAGACGTTCATTAACATTTATCTTTCAAATAATAGGAAGAGATGACACCAACATTCACATGCAAGCAGTAGTAGTAGTAGTAGTAGTAGTAGTAGTTAAGTAGCAGCAGTAGCAGTAGCAGCAGCAGCAGTAGCAGTAGTAATACAAGTAATAGTATTAAGTAAGAACTAACTTTGTGCAACCATATGCGATCAGTCTGTATCTGTGATTAACTGCAACACAAGTTGCTGAGTTCAGGTCTTGAGCCCACAGTCCAATAATATCCTGTTAAATGGTAGAAAAAGATTAGAGAAAAAAAACTATGGAAGAAAAAATATAGAACCCATCTATCCCCCAATCACTCTTATCTTCCAATGGTTGGTCTACAATACTTGGATAGAATCCCTCAGGAATCTTAGTTTTCCTCTAATGGTATGAGAATTAAAATGCTATAATCAAATTATTCAACTTCACAAAAAGAATTTGTTTAGACTTAACTTCCATTTCTCCAACTGGCAGCTTAAATTACAGTGTAATTACTTCCTAAGAACCTCCTAACTTAGCTTGAAACCATACACTCCCACATACACACATTCATACAACATACTTACAACACACATACATACAGACAGACAGACATAGTGATGCATACCTACATACATACCTAAATATATAATTATGCGAGCATAATCATGTACCCATGCTTACATATTATACACATACAGACATACATGCATACATATATACATACATATGTGAACAAAATGTCATATATATCTACAATGTACATGTACATAATGACTAAAGTATTACTACACATAAATGGCAAAGAATACTTACTGAAGAGTCAAAGCTGGCTGTCGAAGCTGATAGAAAGCCTCCTCTACCGTCAGCTAGTACCACAGCAAAGCCCCCTAGAAGGGGGCTATATTGCATAGCCCTGAAACAAACCCCTTCGTGATCAAGAGGGACAGCTGCAACAGTTGAATATTAAGCAACTTATTATTAGCCAAAACAATTTGCAAGAAGGGAGATAACCAAACTGATCAAACTAACAACAACAACTTTTCCAAACTAGGATCTGTATTAAAGTACTTTACTCTTTAGTCTACTCAGCCACAAACACAACATAATGATGATTTGATAAATTCTCCCAACTAGGATCCATACCTTCCTCTTGAATCCACTTAGCCTTAAACACAATAAATGAGTTGATAACTTCTTTCACTAAGTTCTTTCTTATAACTCCTCCAACAGAAGCTATTACAATATGTAATCTGGATTCATACAGCTCAACCAATGGAATCTAGTACTGTATAATTATGTAGTATGTACTCAATTCATATTCTTTAGAACTATCATTCTGATCTGATAAAACTTTGGACTATGGCTTTTGGCAGTAAAATAATGAGCATCTTGGAACCCTTAAATAACTCACTAGACAACATAAAAGCTGTGACTATACCTCTTCCATTCTCTAAATCATTAGTAAAAGAAATGCCATGTACAGGTGTCGGTTCATTTTCCAGCTGTCCATCCCAGGACACTCTATGCATTAGACCTCCACCACTGCATATAAACAGCTCTTCACGTCTGGCAGCAACACTAGGGAATTACAGAAGAATAATAAAACTGTTACAGCTTATTTTACAGTGGGACTGAAAATGGGTTATTGGGTGCCTTGCATTGTACAGTACAGGAGGTACTGGATTTACAATAGTCACAGACACACAGAGATGGATTGTGATCAAATTTATCATTCTGTGAATACTGAAAAAAGTGTATCTGCATTAAACTTTAACTTTGGTCAAGAGGCACTAAATTAATTATTCACAAACTATGTTACATGGTACTTAACCTTTGTACCAATAGCTTGGGAACCAATCCTTAAACATATTAAGTCAACCTGTGCACTACAAATCACTAAATTTGGTTTACTTGTGTACTGAATGACTAAACTTGAAGCTGTTGTTTAAATACTGTCATAAAAACACCAGCTTCATTGTGAATCTCACCTTACAATACCACTGGTAACAGTAATTGTTGCTGTCTCTATAAGTTTCAGGGATGGAACTCCATTCTTGAGGGCTGAAGAACTTTGATAATATCCTGATGATCTACATGAGGTAAAAAAAGTCAGCACCACTCTGCTGGATTAAACCACTGTATTGAACAGTCACTACAACCCTTTCAGCCCCCACCAGTTTATTTTAAACATCTAACTTCTCCTGACATGATAACACTCATCAAGAAGATACTTTGTAATGATAAAATAGGAATAGATCAAACAACTCAAGGTAGACTACCAAAGATGAATAGCAATGCCATATCAACACTTCCCTTGTCTTGTTACAAAAATATTTTTTGTAGTACATAGTGGTTTCATAAGAAGGTAGCTATTGGCGATTTATCGCCACCTACTGAGTCTCGAACCACCACCTACTCAGTATGCTTGTAGGTGAAGCATTTATGGTATGAAGAATAGATGTAAGTGCGTCATTTGGGGTTGTAAGCCCTTTTGTCAGTAATCTGAAATTTTAGTAGTTCAAATCAAACATGCGTGGTGCCATCAAATTTTGGTTCACTTCACTCAACTCACATACGAGAATGGATGTCTGGAACCGCACACTGTTTTATTTACTGCCTCACTTTGAAGTGGAAATGACAAGAGAATATCCTCGGATCCCCTTAATGACTCTGGGGCCTTTGGCCTTGCAAGCTCTGTAATCACCTACTTTTTGCCTATGGCCACATACTCCTAAAATTATTGAAAACACTGTTGTAGGTGTTATGTAAACTGACTGAGACTAAAAAGGTTAAATTAATGTGTGATTGAACTATAATCACAATGTCATGTCTCATATTGCTATGAATAACTGATAAACAAATGAAAACCTTGAGTACTGTATTTTAGCAATAGTAAATGATAAAACCACACTCTGTATCCTTTTGTACCATGTATTTAAAGTTAAAGTAAAATAACATACTGTTATTTGATAATAATAAGTTTTATTGGTGACTTGAATGGCAAAAAAATTGAAAAACTCAATTTTACATATTTTTAAAAATCTACAGATCTATATAAAATTTACAAATGCAATATTCAAATTTAAAAAAGACTTCACTTACATTACGTGTCTTGGGGTGTACAGATATACAACGTTATTTCTTTGTACTTCATAAAAAATAAGTTTGCCTTCTGATGTCTGCATGAAAGAAAAAGAAAATTATTTCAATTTTAGCTCATTTATTGTTTATGTTGTGCTTTAATTTTATTTTTGATTCAAATTTTTCAAACCAGTTTATTTTTTTTCAGACTGGTTTAATTTTTGTAAATCAGTCCTGGCACTAACAGGTTATACAGTATACCATTTAATAAAAAATGGTTATTAGGGAAGAAGTCAAAACAATGGTATTTTTAAGGAACCCAATTTTGTCGAAGGAGGTGGTGGGAGGTGGCAAAGGCCCCCTACCCCACCCCCCACCACTTTTTCAGAGCTCAATTTTTCTCAAAACCTGATTTTGGGGTATCGGTTTTTATTGTATTATGGACTCCTCTCTCCACAAGGAAGGCATTGGTGCAAGCACTTTATCAATATCTATTTTATTGAACATGATATTTGCTCCTGAAATTCAGCCTTTTTGAAAAAAGGTTGTGGGTGGCGGCACATAATACCCCACCCCCCTAAATTGGGTTCCTAGGAAGTACTATTGTTTTTACCTTTTCCCTTAAAAGCTGTACTTGTAGGTACTGGGGTATCAAGTTACAAGCCAGGGAATGGGTACATTATGATTGATGAATAAGGTGAAGGTCACAGTTATCTTGGATTAATTAAGTTAGTATTTTTTGCTGACCAAGAGTTAATATAAAGTACCTTTTGTCAAAGTGGTAGCAATACCATCAAAGTGATCAGTTCAGGGGTTGCCTATACATTAGGTATATTGCTAGGATTATCATCTGGATCCAAAGTGAATTTCAGTAGACAGATAGAATATAAAAAAGCTGTTGTTGGTGCGTACCATCAACAAGCAGGCATTTCATGAGGAACAAGGGAGAAAGAAGACTGTTAAGTAGAGACCTGTTACAAACATGGAGGTAGCTTGAAAAAGATAAACTAAACAAAGAAAGAAATGAAGGGCTTGATAATGGTCACTCATGACCAGGCATTAAGCAACAACAGAACAGCACTTAAATCAGCAATAGATAAACAGAAAGGAAACTTCACCAAATGCAGACTGTTTGGTAACAGGGATTGACACAAATTGTTGCAGAGTGTATTAAGACATGTTCAAGTGGAAGACACCATTCACAAACCACAAAATGACATGTACACATTCAGGAACCAAAATTCACATCGTAGTACAGTGTAAATTATTTTCTGTTTGTAGAAGCCAAACTTTCTTTTGTCTAACTATATTGTATTTACTGGTATACGTTGTACAAATAGCATGTAATTCACTCACTGTGATTGCCAATGTCGAAGAGTCCGGCCTCCACACAACAGCAATATTGGAGCCATTCTCTCTTACTGATTCAAACGAGCGGCGATAAGTGAAAATGAGCACTCTTGGCTGTAAAGTAAAAAAGCATCATCAATTTGGCCTAAAAATGTAAATAAATCAATTCACCCTTTTAAGACCATTATGACTGAGTGAAGAAGTTGACCAAATCATGTTTATGTATTAGAATTTCTATGGTCCAACTTCTCACCTTATTACACCAAACAAGAACGCTGTTAGACGAAATAACTGCAATCAGCGATCGATCACGATTGTATTTCAACGCCGACAGCTCACCACTTTGTATACCCTTTGAAGTGAATGTCTTTGGCCATCCGACAGAAAAATACATTTTGAAGGCCGCAAAGACAACACAAACACGAGAACTCACGCCACATCAAGTTTTGTCCTCCATTTTGTTTATGATTCCCATCTTCGGTTTCAGGCCTTCGCGGTTAGAAACTTGTTGCAAGTCAGCGGTTGTCGCTGTTTCCGTGATTTTACGTATTATTTTTTAAACTAATGTTTCATTTGACTTGTGCGGCAGGCATTTTTGCAGCTTCTGTTAGAAGAGTAATGTCTGTTGGTGTAAAGCCATCGATTGTTTTTGTCCTTGGTGGTCCTGGAGCTGGAAAGGGTACACAATGTGAAAAGATTGTCAGTGTAAGTTCTCTAATAATAATGTACGTACGTTGTGTACTTTTGGCAAATCTATCCATCGCATGCAAGCTTTTACAATGTTATAAAATTAAAAGTCAAAAAGTGTGTCACAGCAACAGTAGGTTAATAAACGATTACAAATTAACTGATAGGTGACTAAATTTAAAGTTTTTAACCACTGAAACCAAGCTTTAAAAAAAGAATTCGACAGCTATCGACGTGTCCATATTTTTACGTGGACAGATTTTTAGTTAAATTTGCATCGTTGCCTCGTTAATTTCCTCATATCTTCGCGTCATAACAATGTTATTCGATGAAGTGTGTTTTATAGTTCATTTTTAGAGATTTTTTCGATTTTAGTCTATACTTTTAATTAACATTCACACTGTACGCTTCAGTTCTAGATCAGAATCAGTTGATACTGGCCAAAGTAGGCAAGATAATTAATTTTGGTTAAATACTTGATTTTGGGTTATAAGGGGGACAAAAAATTTGCCATATAACACAATTCTATGTATCGTAACCTCGATTACCAAGGTAGTTACATTATTTAGAAAAGTTTGGTACCTGTAGACCACTGCAAGTGTTCGCAAAAACAAACTACATGCTGCGACGTCACATCATTCTTTGGTTTGGTATTTAATTTTACTGCCATGCTGAAATCAGGCTTCATAGGTTGTTGCGTTCTCTATCAATCGTTTGTGTAAACCTAAAGTAACGTTTTTGATAAGCACCACGAGTTTTCCACTTTGATAACGAAGCACATCAAGCAGCTTGGTTCGTAACCAAGTCAAACAGTTTTTGAACATTAAAGTTAAATCTAAAATGCCATTTTACCCTGTGTAGATACAGAGTGCTGCATGTTTACCAGGAGCTTGGCTCAATTGGTATTAAGATATCTATTTGTCAGGCTTGAGGTCCTGGGTTCGATCTCCAGCCTTTCTGAGAGCTAAACATTCATCTGACCTTCTTTTGCATAGGAATATGGTTATGTTCACCTATCTGCTGGGGATCTTCTACGAGCCGAGAGGGCAAGTGGATCAAAAGATGGAGACCTTATTGAGTCATTCATTAAAGAGGGAAAAATTGTTCCAGTAGAAATAACAATAAGCTTAATAGAAAAGGTAAATATTGTTTATCTATAATAATTAAGAAACATTCAAGTGTTAACAAAGCTATGAGCAACCACATGGCTGGGCTTGCATGGGCATACCTGACTGTAGCACAATACAATCTTGAGACACCTTTTTTGAAACAGTAGCTGACAATTTTTTATTCGACTTTTCCACATTGATACCGATACCAAGTTATTGAATTTTAAGATTTTTCTGCACTGTATTATTATTTTGACCAGTACTTACTATTATTGAGTTTGGTAGACATATCATTAATGTGCTCAGAACTATTACATATTAAGAACTCCAGGGTAATTCATCGTTGCTAAATTAATTACAGCTAGCATTAAGGGTAGTCTTGCAGGCAGGGAGTTTTCAGGTTACTATCAAATATTGTATGAACCGTCTACTCATGCCAGCCCCACCCCTCCTCCTTCCATTCCCCACTTCTTATCAGAAAAAATCCACGGCCCAGTTTCTCAAAACCCTATTAACTTAACCCAGGGTTAACTCTTAACAAAACCTATTGGTTGTCATGGTAACTAACCCTGGGTTAGCCCTAATCAGGTTTTGAAGGACTGGGCCCAGATGGCCAGACAATTTTGGAGTATGGAATATATTTGGAGTCTTGATCTGATAATACTGTGTATATATGCTGTTCAAACTCATTTGTTTTAACCACACAGGCAATGAACCAGAACTCTATTAAAAGTTTTATAATTGATGGATTCCCAAGAAATGAAGATAACCTCAGTGGATTTAATAAGAGAATGGAGGGCAAGGCTGATGTAAAGTGTGTACTTTTCTTTGATTGCCCAGAAGAAGTGAGTAATAATAATTTTAGTCATTGTACTTTATTCAGTCATGATCAGCAGTCTCAAACTTGAAATTTAAGCCAAATTCACATAATTTAATATTGAAATATTTTAAATTGCAAAGTTATGTATCATGTCAGTGATGAAAAATAAGAGTTTGCCGTAATATTAGATACGATTATGAGTTTCTCCGAACTATTTTATGGAAAATGTGTGTTTAGAGAATTTGCAAACTTTTCATTGTAGTACAAGTGAAAGGTTTATTTTCTAATCAGTTGGTTTTGTCTCAGATGCTGTCTTGAATTATTTATGTGTGTGCAAGCTTGGCTCAGACTGTAAGATCTCTGGTTGCCAATGTTTTCAATCTCAGCCTTGGCAAGAGTTGAATGTTTGCAACCTTCTTTTAATTGTTGGTGGACAAGAGCGAAAAGCTGCTAATCCAGTTTCCCGTCTTTTAGTGGGAGCTGACCTAAAAAAAGATGCTGATGGATAACAGTAGGGTTTCAACTTCATGCTGTGGTCCGTCCTTTGGTACATATGCCCACCTATAAACAAGAACTTATGTGCTCCTTGGTGTTACACATGTCTAAATAAACTGATTGATGTGTTAGTGTTTTGGCAACAACTTGCATCTTACTGTACATGCATTTAAACAAATGGAAGCCTGTCACTTTGTACATGTATTAAACAGGATGGGGCCTGTCACCTTGCAAGGCACTTGTGATAAATACATGCAAATAAAAAACTAAGAGCTCTATTATCTACAATAAAAGCCACCTGTAGAATGAAGAATTTGTAAACACTTTCAAAATCAGCTTTACTGTTCATAACTTACAGGAGTGTGTCAAAAGGATACTGGAAAGAGGAAAAGCAAGTGGCAGATCTGACGATAATATAGAGAGCCTCAAAAAGCGGTAAAAAGTGCACTAATACAGTTGTATTGGTTATTTCTCCAAACAACAGCTCAGATACTTTTAAGTTAGGGAGAATTTTACTTTTTTTCTGTAGCTTGCTTTGCTTGTTCAATTCTTGTTTTCTCATCACTGAGGATTAAAAGGTTTAATATGAACTGAGGTTCATAAGCATGCAATCATTGTATGATAGATAGTTAATTACAAAGATTGATCTTTTTTCCAGTTTTTTTAAACAAAACAAATTTGCAACTCCGTGTATATCCACCTTTATAATTTCACAATTCCATTTTGGGATGATTTTATATTTTACAACTGCATAAGACTATCAGGAGGAGTTTTCTTTGAGTCAATGAAGTCAACGGGGCACAAAGTGACAGGTTGACTTAGTATTAGATTCATAGAAAGTAGATACACAATAGTTCTAATAATCTATTAACATCAATTGGTCAAATTTGTGTTCTCTTTAATTATAAAACAGAGTTTACACAACATAAGTGCAGAGAATCACAATTCATGGGTAGGGAAGAGTGCTCCCTTGGCTGATATGCTTTATCGTGTTTGACCAGGTTTAAAACATATTACAATGACACAATGCCTATCATCAAACATTATGAAAGCAAGGGATTGGTGAAAAAGGTTGAAGCATGCAGGGAACCAGATGAGGTGAGACTTTTTTCTCAACTGTTTTTTTTGGCCAAAATGTATTTTAATTAACTCAGCTTGCAAAAAATGATTTGTCAGCGAAATGATCTCTCTTTAGAACTCTCCAACTGAGCACAAAATGAGACTGGTTTTCTGCATCACACAAGACTATGTCTTACCATTGTCTCCTGGTTGCATTTTTTGATAGCACTTTTGTCAAGTTAACAAACAAAACAATGTGTGCTAATAGAGGGGTTAAGCAAAGAAGTTGGCAATGCTGATGAAGATGGCAGAGAACCATGATGAATACAATAGCTGCATGTTGGAACACCCCATGTTGGCCACTTGAATGTGGCCGTCTTAAAAACTACAATGTGAAAAGCTTAACTTTTGGGTTCTTGCGACCACGAGAACAACCTTAGAAAAATTTTCTCGGTATTTGTTTACTTAGGAACTCTGGAAGAAAGAGAAAGCAAACGAGCTAAGGATAAATCAGAACACAGGGAGCCCAAGCTCTTGTTGCAGTATGATAAATATGCAAATGTCCTGGATGCTGGATAAAGTTATTACTCAGGCTATGCACAACAGCCAGAGGTATAAATCGGTCTTATTTTCATCCTGGAAAATGCAATTCTTGCACAATTGTGTCAAACACGCTATGCCGCATCCTCCCTTCCCTGAAACGAACTTTGGCCTCAACTGCATTGCGTATTCAAAATACAAACAAAGGGATGGGTGGATGTGAATTGAAAGTTCTAAGTGCTATGCAGGACGCTGTTTCATGCAAGAAAGCATGCATGTGTTATCAGATCTTTCAGTTGTGCAGCTCTCAAATGAAGGAAGTTGAGTTTGATATTCCTACTTGTTTTTGATTACTTCAAAGGCATCAAGCGTTGCTTTCAGTGTCTTTGGAAGGACTTGGCTCGCAGCAGTTTTAGCGGTGACGACTTTGTGCTATTTGTATCATATTTGCAGCTTGTAACAAAGTGGTATATTGTATCAACTTAGTTCGGGACAACGATCAACTGCGTCAGTTTTCAATTCTCCTGCCCTTTGTTCAGTCAGCTATCGATTTGCTCAAATATGGACATTCCGATTAAGGAAGTACAAAGAAGGTGATAAACGTACTATAAAAGAAAGTTGGAATCCAATTCTTTGATACAGCGAAGATCTTTTATCTTCCTTTTTTCAGTTGAAACTGATAACAAATGAATGCCAATAAAAGCTGCTGAATATGCCTTTCAATGTTCCTTCGAATGTCTTTGAATACCAAGCATACCATTTGAATGCCAAACACAAAGAAATGTATCGAATAAAGCATATAGTAATTATCACATTCTGAATAGTGTTCTGGTGTTTGTGTTTATTTTCGTACCGATGTAACAGCGGATTCGGTCCCCTCGCGGATTCCGTCCCTCCGGACCAAATCCGCTAGCGGTTTTGGTCCCCCCTTCGCGGATTTGGTCCCCCGCAAAAAATCTTTCCAAAATTGAGTTTTTGGTGGATTTTGAAACTTTAGCGGCGTTTAAATGCATTCATAGACATTTTGAGACGAATTTATGGGCTTTATAGCGTGGCCCTTACTGCAATCTGACTATCTCTGTTCGCGGCAGAATATGACGACATCCCGTGTGTTTGTGTTTCTCAAATTTTTCAATATCTGGTTTATGGAAGAATGATTTTCTAAAACGAAAAGCTTTTAACATAACGGTCAAAATTTTTTCTTAAAACTTGCGGTTAGTCTTAGCTTGCACCTATCCTGTTAGGATAACAATGTAATTAATGTCAATTGCGTTTGAGAAAGTCGGCGCGTCTTTTAACTCGAAGCGTCGGCGTTTCCAGTAAGTGACGAAGACAATGGTTGCAGTTTTAATGAAGTCAAAATTTGCATGTTTAGATATGTTAAGGTGAAGTGAGACGATTGCTTAAGCCTCTTAAAAGTCCCAAGAGTTATTCGTTTTTCAGAGTCTATGTATATGATCATTTAGTTACACGACCAGTCAATACATGGCATTGATCGAGTACAAACGGACGATCAACAATTCCAGAATAAAATCAACATATACTGACACAGATTTTAGGTTCCACAGGTTTTAAAAACCGATAACATAAACACTAAAGAATATTTGCTTGTTGATTTCCAAGTCTTGGTTTGGTTGGTTCATAATCGTGACTTGTAGCAGCCGTATTTCGAGTTTCGAAGCTGTTAGTGAAGGGAGACCAAATCCACGGAGGGGGAACGGAATCCGATAGCGGATTTGGTCCGGGGGGACCAAATCCGCGGGGGGACCAAATCCGCTGTGACACCGACACCCGCACTTAACAGGGTTTAATCGCAGTACTTTTCAAGCAAGTAACGCACTGTTAGGAATATTAACTTTGATTTCGATAATTTGTTTTTTGAAGCAATGTTTACAAAATTAGTTGATTGCCTGTTTTGGCCGTTGGAATACAACCAGATATTGTGAATGCTTTGGAAATGCAAGAATATCTCAATCTGTAAATATTTGTGAAGTCGATGCTTTTGCCAAAATGTGTAGCCCAAGTGAACGCTACCCTTAGCGTCTTGTTATGTTATAAGACGTAGTTTGGAGGTTTTGATAATCTAAGCTACAACATTTATATGTCCATGTGTTTCCAATTGATTAGCAGTTTGTTTGGAACCTCGCCAAATCCTAGACATTGTTTATAATGGAACTTCAAATAAGATGGAAACCTTCCGTTTTACTCTCCAATGATCTTGCTGCTTTAGCACTTGCTGTCTTGGAAACATGAAATAAAGAAACCTTTGTCTCAAATCGCCAACCAAGTTCTGGGCTAAGTTATAATAGTGAATTCTATTGGTAGCAATTACTGAATTCACCTATTCCGGCTTCCAATTTATGTAAAGCTCAACTATAACCTAAACCTTGAAGTCCCAGTTGTGTTGATAGTATCTCCCAATTAGAGCCCATACTTTCCTCTCTCATCTCTCATAGCCAAATGTCGTGTTTTGTATCTGTTATAAATGTAATGAGAAATTGGATGTTGATAACTGACAGGGACTTAAAGGGTTGAGCGCCCTCAATCTGGTGCATAAAAAGTAACTCGCATTTTCTCTTATGTTGTCGTAAGGTTCTCTAGTATCTGGTGTAGGTTAAGTATTAAAAGTTACAAAAATCTTACATCTGTCTGGTTCCTTCATACAATTCCTTTTTATAATAAAAATGATGAGTATTATCATTATTGATGGACATTCTTAAGATTCATCTCTTTGTAGCTGCCTTATCATCTACTTTTAATTTGGTTTTTCTAGGTGTTCGAAGACGTAAAGAAGGTTTTTCAAGAGTTACAGCTGTAACAACAAAGGAAACATGTAAAGACAGACGGGATAAATGGATTTTATACTAGTCAAGAAATGCAACTCCAGTCGGTGACGCACTGCAATGTAGATAAAACAATTTATTTTTTCACCATTGCAGAAATTCAAATACTTCTTCTTTTTCTCTAGAATATATCTCACATGTGATTCAGTATCAATATTTGATGAATTGGACTTTTAATGTAATTTTCTTTTTATCATATTCTTAGTGAGATTATTCATGTTTCTTTCAATCATCAACGAGGTAGACTGACAAGTTTTTTCAACGGCGGGAAAAGTTTCATATCAATCACACGTGATGATATGAAAATCGTGCGTTCTGATTGGCTGTTTTTGATATCACCACGTATGGTTGATATGGGTGGCTGATACGCCCTTTAACGACCGATCTACTATGTAAATATCGAACTAAGTATGTGATAAATATATATATATTGCATTTTCACATTTGGCTTGTAATTTTAATTGCTCTCTTTGACTGTGATTTCATGAAGGCTGCAACAAAATATCCCGTGATAGTTTGACTAAAGAAAGCTTTTCTCGGTCGGTAAAGCGCCGGTCGACAGGTTTGCATCCAAGCTGTGACTAGACTGGTCAAACTCTGGCCTAGTGACTCGTTCAATTCAACAAGTCTGTATGAACAAGTACCTGCTTGTAGTCTAGCTACCACGAGTAAGGCCCGTTTCAAATGCCGTGCTAAGCTCACCTGAACTAAAAAATCCGACTTCAACAGGGCTTGAGCTCGTCCTTTGAAACTACTTATCCTTTTCTCCCGATCTTAATCTATTCAATGTATATTTAGTTCTGGTTGCCTGGCTTGTTTAGCTCTTATGGCTGTCCCAGGCAACCAGTACCTTCCTTTTTATTAACTAATTTATTCTAATCTTGTAGAACTGCCAAAATTAGGATGAAGTAAAGTATATTGTTGCCTTGAAACCAACCTGCACCAATATAGTCCGGTGCCACACGACTTTAGCTCGAGCTGAGGTTTTTTTGAGACGCCGTGCTAAAAATCGTGCCAAAGACAAAGCTCGTGTAACAGTCGAACCAAAGTCGTGTAACAGTCGAACCAGAGTCGAGCTAGCTTAACATGACTATAGTACGGCGTTTGAACGAGCGCAAGTTTCCCATCCTCTGTAGTGATCGTGAGAAAGATGCAAATTGAGTTGAAAAACCAATGTTTTATTGCAAGTTGTTGACGCATCGTGTTAGCACTGGTTTTGTTTATTTTCTAGCACCGTAATCTCGATTCTCAATAGTAGTACGATCAATTTTGAAGTTTGTGTCGTTCATCACACCATCACATTGCGTAACTAGACTCGTACAAGCGCCTAAAAGTTTTTTGTAGTTGCAAGAATGAATAAAGCTGAACCTTGCGAACTTTTTTGTAATTAATTCTACAGGGATATCTTATAAAATGAAAGCAATTTATGAAAGAGTGCAATTATGAACTCAAACCAGACAACCCTGATGTGAAGGGCTTAGCACTTTAAGAGTTTGATCAATAATAAAGTATTACGGAAACTAGAAAATTCGTGAAACGCCTTGTAGTCACGCTGAAAGACCTGGAATATTGTGGGACTTAGTATTCAGTGGTAATGGGAACTCTTATGTTTCATCTCGAAAACTGAATTCTCGCAGTGCAGCAAATTACTACTCCTAGCAAGAGGCTGTTCTGTTTTAGTTTGATCCATCCCCATTAAATCTATCCAGATTTCATTCATTAGTGAAATCCAACTACTTGCAGCTTTTCGCCAATAACAAATGCATCAATCCATGACGTTCAACTAATTCTTAATCTCGATCAACCCCAATACATCCATTCACCAACGACACTCAACTACTTGATTTTTCACCAGTAACAATCCATTCAAGATATCCATCATTTCATAAGTCAACACGACCATCAATTGATTTGATGTAAATCAAAACCACCATTTAGCCATCGAGATCCAGTCCATGCAAGATCTTTATCAATCCACCAATCCATTATCCCAATTACACCAGTCTCTAGCAAAACCTTTATTAGCAACACACCTCATTGCAAGATTAAAAAGAATTTAACCTTAGTATACAGAGTGTTTCAAAAGTTCGTTCCGATTTGTTTTTCTATCGTTTGTTTTTATTTATTCAAGTCACCTCTTTAAAAGTTCGGTATATTGTATTTTGCTTGATTCTCATTCGATCATTCAAGCTATCAGTAACCGGAATATCTGCCTTTATTTTATTTATTTTAATGACATTTTCTAAGCGCCTAGGCTTTGAATGTGCGAGTTCCTTTAGCAAGTTGCAAACAAAAGCATGATGTACCAACGTGTTTATAAATTCATCAATGACCCACCGAACCAAACATCGAATGTGGAACTGACACGTTTCATTGGTTTCTGTGCATTTTTAAAGCAAACCCTCATACCGAGTCGCTTTTAGCGCCTCCCCTACCATTATGACAATCCAACCAACACTTGTCACGGTCTGCATTTTAAAAGCATTTTCTTTTGTATACATGCGTCATTTATATAATACTTGCTCGCAGCACTTCACTTTCTCTGAGAAACTTCTAGTTATATCAATATGTAATTTAAAGTTTAAAGCGAGGCCAAGTCACGAGAATTAAACCCGGGAGTTTCGCCGATCACAGATCTCACAACCCCACTCAAATAAAAGAGAAAGAAATAACTAGAGTTAAAATGACGTTTATTGCACAACGAACAGTTAGCGAATTATTCTATACCAAATTCATTTTTAAAATAACGATGGTATTTCTTTCATTTATGTACTTTAAAAGAAAGACTTTCAATCATCATTTTACAGCTACTCGACTCACTCCAACGAGTCAATCTTCATTTTGCAGCAACTTGATTTACTCCAACGAGTCCCGTGAGAGTAAGTGGGCGTGGTCGTGGTCTGGCAGAATGCATCGGTATGGCTAAAAAATATAAAGAAAGTCCGTCACTTCGTACCGTGTCCAATTTAAAGACTACCTAAAATAACATGCTTTTCGTCTTTGATTACGCTCATCTTTTTTTGTGTGTTAAGGTGATTAAGGGAAGCCTCACATATCGATTTTGCCCACAAGAAACGTCAATTTTACGTTTCTTTCGACACCCCCCCCCTCCCCCCACCCCCTTAGAACTGTCAAAAATATTAATCGATATTGTGTTGTGCATGAAAACAAAGTAAAAATCTTTAAGGTTAACACATAATTCGTTCTACGACTTTATTTAAAACGTCTTCGATGAAGTTTACTTTAAAGTCAGTTTTATCATTAGACCGTAAGTAAACACAAAGTAGAATCTCTAGCTTGTCTGATCCCAGACTATTCTATTTAAACAACCTAAATTGTGTGAAAAACATGAAGGATATAAGGTAAAAATTATTTTATATCCCTTTCCAAGATGTTTCCAAATAGTTCAGGTTTTTTTTAACAAAATATCGAATTTTCACACGATGTGTCACAGACCGAAACGTCACTTCTGCCAACCCCCCACTCCAAACGTAAAATTGACGTTTCCTGTGGACAAAATCGATGTTTGACGCTTCCCTAAGATAGTGAAGACAAAAGGCAACGAGATAAAGTTGCCTTGCTAATCATGAGCTTCTGAACTTACCGTCGAGAGGAGGGCAGTTGCAGAGTCGTCTCAGTTCCATTGCCTGAAAGGCAAAGCAAAATTACCTGCTAATGAAACTCTCTAGACTTCCCTGCCATAGAACAATAACTACTAAACACGGTATAGAAACGTTATAAAACATTCAAACAGAAACGAAAAAGCATTATATAGGAGCAGAACTAGCCTTACTACCAAAACTTTAGTACACACTAAAGCTTGTTGCCATCTAACAGTGGCGGATCCAGGACTTCCAAAAGGGGGGACAAAGATATATATATATAGATATATAGATATATATATATCTGAAACTGTAAATGGCCTTAAAAAAGAAGAAGAAATACATTTTTCGGACATTACTTTTAGAACAAATCCCAAAAAGGAGGGGGGAGGGGAGGCACAGGCCCCCCAGGCCCACCCCCTGGATCCGCCAATGTCTAAGGTTTTTGGGCGCGGACACTTCGGGCGCTACGAAGCCTTCGTCAAAGAAAAAACTGACAATTTCCTGACGAAGAGGAACGCCAGCACACTAAATTCAGCCCCTATCCACACTAATACGTTTTCGAAAACTTATGAAAAGATTAGTTTTTGGATATGAAAACATCCGTTTTCGTCACCAGGCTTTGCTTAAAGTGTTTATACCAGTTGTGAGGTATTTGTATGTACAAAATGCCCTGGTGATGGCAAATAAAAAATTGATTACGACTTTTCTTCGTGGTGTAATTTGCGTTTAAAGTTCTGAAAAATAACTTCCGGTTTCACTTTGACCGCGCAATTGGAAGGCTGGTAACTACTCTATTTTTTCTGGTACGTGAAGCAAAGTTTAGTAGTCAGAATTTGTGTTTATGTTAGCTGTTTCATTTTCATGTAAAATATGAGTATCAAAATCTAACTCCTCCTTTGAGATAGATAAATCGCTTTCTTCGTAATAAAAATTCTCCACCATTACTGATCCACTCTGTTTTCTACGTCACGGACCAGAAAACAACAGAGTAGTTACCACCCTTCCAATCGCGCGGTCAAAGTGTAGCCGGAAGTGATTTTTCAGAACTTTAAATGCAAATTACACCATGAAAAAAATCGTAATCGAATTTTTTTTGCCACTTCCGAAAGAAGGTAAGGGCATCTTGTACTTACAAAAACCCCACAACTGATAAATACACTCCGAGTGAGTACATAACTTTTGGGTTTTAATTGCCATGGCGTATACAGTACGAATCGTGTACTGTACTTACATTTGAAACAATAAACTAAAATATGTGCTACTCCGAACTTTTCTTAAAAAAAATAGGCAGAGCATCAAGGAAAAAGTACCTGTAAACCGAAGCCGTTTACTTTTTGCTCGTTTTTTCCTTCAGTCCTCACTAATTATACGATCAAAAAGGAAGCTGTATGTCACCGAAAACGGAGGTTTTAGAAATAGCTTTCCAGAAAAACGAAACAAAGGTGCAGCGTCTCAGTGTGGACGGCTAAAAGGTATTCAAAACGCGTGCCTTGCAGATTCTTTTGTGTCGTACAAATATGGATGCGATTCAGAACAGTAAAGCATCTTATTTGGTTTTCAAAAGTTTCAGTTACGCCAACAAATCGTTGTTAAATTTTGAGCCAAAACATTCCATTTCGAAAATGAAGCGATTTCGAGGTTAATGATCTTCAGACCGGAAAACCTCTGAGGGAAAGCAATGCCCCGAGTCTCCCAAAGGGTCGTGACAAGAGAAAATAAAAAACCTTTCTTGGCATTTGGTGTTGATGGAATTGAAAAGAAGCAAAACTCTGTACTATCTCTTCTTGAACTTCCATTTTCTGTCGGCAGAAATGGCTATTTTCGTTATCTTAACAATATAAATAAAACTGATAACTAGCTGACTGCAACTTCATGCTTCTCTTCAAGTCATCCCAGCCTTGTTATATATTTTTATCAAACATGGAGATTTTTTGACCGAACGCGAAATTTCAGGAAAGCTTGTAGAAACATCAGAAATCTTTAGTTTATATCTGATTTGGCTGGTTTGCATCTTTTAAGATTTTATAGTTTACCTCTGGCACCATTTCCTCAAGTTTTTTTGCTCTGCTGCTGTGTGACGGATGCGTCGAGAGCCATTCTACATCAATCTCTCCTTCTTCGGCAAGCCGCTGTCCATGAGCGATTCTGGACCAGAACTTCGGACACTCTCGAATATCAAAGCAAGCCTACAGTACAAATGGCAGTAAAAGTGTATTTTTAGAAAAGGTGGGAGTTTGAATTGCATGGATAACACTTTTAAAGTGGAGGTCTATGCAAACCTAGCTTCTTTCGGCGGCAAACAGGCAGCTGTTTAGATAATTATTCTGTCACTTGGATTAATCACTTGCTTAATCAAGACACTTTTTAAACACACTTTTTCCGTCTCGCTTTTATAGTTTTATCTAGGTTTTATAGTTATCAATTAATGTACCAATAGTGTTGCTAGATTTTTACAGTTATGAAATTAATGTAGCTCTCTCATTGTAATGTGCATTTGATCATATCCAATATAAAAATGCGCAGTATAAGTATCAAATATTATTATTATTATTATTATTATTATTATCATTATTATTATTATTATTATTATTATTATTATTATTATCGTGGAAACTTTTTCTAAGCTATTTATTTCAATTACAACGCATTTCT
>JAOBRD020546460.1:2365-16606 GCA_027575215.2 Hydrozoanthus sils | reverse complement strand
TTTTACCTCCGAGCAATCTGAGTTAACCAATCAAAACGCGCGAAAATGGATATTCACTTGTGTGGTAAATACTAATTTAAGCTATGAGCCTTCTAAACCTTTATAACGAGCTTAAATTCGTAGTAACTTGTCAGTGAAACCAATTGATTGATTGAACGTGTTCGGAGATTCGAGTTTGATGTTTGTTGCGCATGACTGTTCACTGTAGGCTTCTTTACTCCTGGGTAGTCGGAGAACTCAACAGGTTTTACAACCCAATTGTATAACTCCGAGGACCTACGGTTTAATGTTCTTATCCAAGAAGACGCGAAGGGCTAACCGATTGCAGATATTAGAGTACCACTTTGCTAACCAAGTTGGTAAGGCGCCAGTTTGCCGTGTGGGAGGCCCATGCTCCATTCCTCCACTTCACTCAGGGTCTTGAAATAACTGAGGAGAAAACACTGCCTTTACTCTAGTATCTGCAAACGGTTAGAGCTTTGCGTCTCCTTGGATAAGAACGTTAAACCGTGGGTCCTCGGAGTTCTATAACTGGGTTGTAAAACCTGTTGGGTTCTCCAACTACCCAGGAGTAAAGAAGCCTACAGTGAACTAAGCTAAACCAAATCAAACCAGTACATAGTACTCAGTAATACTTATGTTTTAGAAATTTCTTCGAACAGTTGTAACAGGGTTGGCATTTGCCTAGAAAACTACTCAAAGTCTTTCCAACACTCTAGTTTCGTAAATAAAAAAACAATATCCTAACATAGTTGGTGATTTCAACACCTTAACCCTTTGCCAAATGATGAAGTTATAGTTTCTTATAATTTTTCTGTAAAAAAGTTAGGAGAATGAAGCTTTATATGTTTGATTGTTAGGAATGGTCAAAGTACATTTTTTCGAAACTCTTGAACTTTTTGATATTTTAAGGAAAATATAGACGATCACACTTACCATCCCCCTTCTTTCTACAATAAAATTTTTCGAAAATTTTTGTACGCTGCCCTCTACAGAAATGGAACCTTACTGTTCCAAATCTTCGACGTTGTGATTAAAACACGTTAGAAATCAAGGTTTCTCAACTAGCTTAATATTCTTTTACACAGAAAACTAGCTGAGGAAGAATTGAAGACGAACATCGCAGAGACAGAAGTATTTGTTCTTCCAAGTGGTCAACAGATCGAAAAAGAAGATATCCTTTTTTCATTTGAGTGGCTTATCTTAAACTTGTAGTATTAACTTTGAGTTCATCTTTTAAGGAAGTTAGACAGTAAATACCAAATACCCTACCGGCTGGCAAATAAACAGCAGTAGTATAATTAATGTTAATGAAGTGACAATAGCAACAATAATAAAAATAATATTATCCATATAAGGAAGTTAGATAGGCCTTGTTTCTTGATCTGATTAATCCCGATGTCGCAGTCTGCCAAATTCAGTCGGAGACTATAAAGACGCATAGAATTAAAAAAAAAACATTATGGCCCCAGTATCCAGTCGCCGGTCAGGATGGGATGATAAGATGTTTTAAAAAAACTAGGCACAAAACTACTGGTGCCAAAGGCTTAAGTTCATAGGAGATTCGGGGGCATACTTTCTCAGGGACTGTTTGATTTTGAAACCCGCTTACTGCACTGCAACAGCTGATCGTTGCAAGTCCAAAGCTTTGCGTTTGTTTGAATCCACAAAAGGCGCGTTGAATATTGAAGCAAACTTATTCTTAACACAAGAAAACTTTAAAGGGATTTGTTTGAAGTTTGGGAATTAACTAAGTCAGAGTCTTTCATTCGTTTTGACCAACGATGAAAACATTCGGGAGAGTGTTTTGTATATTGGTTAGTGATGACTTAAGGCGAATGTTATATTTCCTTGACCATCTATACCCAATCAGCCGCCAGACATCGCGTTAATCAATCAGAGAATACGAGACAACATTCACGCGCTAAATAACTTTAGTAAATGCAGAGAAACTGGAAGGTGTGATGTGCTTGTTTAAAGACTTTCTTATAAAATATAGTTGTCACTATTCTTTTTACGATGCAATAGATTATTGGTAATAGATAAGTTAACACAACATTCCGACAGTGCTTCGATTATTATTAAGTGTGAAGCTCAAAAAATTCTTACCATTTTGAAGAAATGCAAAAACAACTTTGGCTGATTTGCACTTTAACATGACTCTTTAGAAAACCGCATTTCAGTACTCATAAAAGCAAAATACATTTCCTTTCGCTGAAGCATTATGATTCTCACCTGACAAACTATTTCAGAAGTTTTCACTCATTTTGTATCATTGCCAGTCCACCAGTTGTAGTGAAAAGTAACAATATAAACAAAACTCGCTTAAACAATAGACCTAATCCCCTGTTTGCATCACAGTCTCTGAGCTCGGTAACAATACACCGAGAGACGCAATATGATGCACAAAAGTCCATTAATTCTGCGTTTTTTTAACGTTCTTGGCAACAGATGATTTTTCCTTTCATATTTTCCGAAGGATAAAACGTTGCAAAATGTAAGATATTTAAAGATATACTGCCTCGGGGTAAAAAAATGGTTGAGATGTGAGGTTTGTCCATTTCCACAGCCCTTAAAGTGTTTTCGATTTTGTTTCCTGAAAAACAAACCAAATGACGCAATTTATTTGTCAAAATAAACTTCTTTCTGCATCTCTTTGTTTACTTAATTCAGACCACGTAACTGACCTGTGGAATAGGTCCATTCCCTTTGTGCAGAAGCCAAAGAAAGGAAACCGTCCTAGACGAAAACAAAACCTCTCTGACTCCGGCTATAAATCCAGATAGAAACTGGGAATGGAAAACTAAAAGTATGGTGTTAAATACTTGCAGGTCGCGTAAAGATTACCTGGAGCTGCTGCAGCAAGACCTTTGCACGTACTACGGGTACAACGAGTTCCTAGTGGAGAAGTTAATGGACTTATTTCCAGTAAACGAGGTTAGTTGGTGTAGCATCCCTAAGATTTTGGTTTCTTGTATTAGAGCAGCGGCTTTAAGTTTGTCAATTCCCAAAAAGCATAATTCCCAGAATCTCCTTTAGAAATATAGAAATATTTGAATAAATCATTGGAAACGGGGAACATGAAAAGGAGAAAATGCTAACTTTCTAAACACGTTTGCCTCTTTATGTACGAATCCCAAAAGTACGATAATTCTAGGATTGCTTTATTTAACAGTGATTTTATTTTTACAGTATCTTAGCACCACCGTTGTTGTAAGTTCTTCCCTACTTCGAAAATGTAATCAGCAACTTGCCATTATTGGCCAGAGTGGATCCCAATTTGATTAACTTACCAAAGTTACTAATGGATTTGAATGCGGAAATGAGTTAGATTTTGTCAACTTAATGGTAATGATAAAAAATCCTCCAAAAGAGTCGGATCTACAGTCATCTAAATAACTTCTCGTATCTCGTGTCTCAATTAGTAATTTTTGTTCCGTACTTGAGTCCAGAGGTCTAATCGATCTTCTAAAAGACAAGCTAAGCTTACAATACTACCCTCGGGCCTTGTGGTGCATCAGGTCGATACTTACCTCTACCTTATCAAATTTGATAAAGGTTATGACTTCGCCAGTACGGGATAATTTTACACCGGGTGAATTAATATAAGTCCGTTCAAGAAATTTGGTCCAAAAGAAACGCTACCTGTCTTGCCTCGTACACAAACACATTACAACTTGTTTGTGTTTGGCCATACATTTCTTGTTAGCGTTGATCCCGGGCGTAACTTTATGTTCGGCCATTTAAGTACCCAAATCATGAACATGGTTATACCCAACCTAGACAAGTACGCCAATAACCCCCCAACCCCCTTTGTCATCCTCGCCCCCATTTCGAATAGTGATACAAGCTTACTAAGTAAATCTCCACGGCTGTGAGGAGATTTGAACCCTTGTGATATGAATGAATGTTTACAGCTTTTGGAAGCAATGGAAGCGAATGAAGTCCAGAGACCTGTTACGATCAGAACAAACAGCTTGAAGACGAGGCGAAGAGACCTGGCTCAGGTAACACCGCTCAACGGTGACTTCTACTTGGGGGTGCACAGCATTTAGACCAGCAAAACCTTTAAGGCCCAAAAGAGTTTACAAACTCATAGTTTGTTGTTTTAAGATTTCAGAGTGTTCACTTGATAATTATGAGATAGTTGTATTCTATTCTATAAACATCGACTAAGGTGTTATTTTCATTTCTCCGTCGTGAGGAGCTATAGGTTCTTAAAAGTTCAAGCGTCAGCTTCTCGTTGAAGGACAGTTCTAACAATAAAAAACGGGCTAGCAGCGAAATGAAAATTGGGGAGGGGAGAGTCTGCTTTATACAGTTTTAACTAGTTTTTAATTCCAGCCAAATATGTTGTCGTTTTGGTTGGCTTTCCTTTAAGAATTTCAGTTGAGAAATGCATTGAAATACCGAATCCAAACCCTTTCAGTCCCAACCATTACAAACGGCCTTTGGTAAATTCTCGCAACTAGGGTCCATACTTTTCATGTTATCAGTTTGGGAGAATTTTACTTTTAGTCCTTTCAGTCCAAAACACTACAGATGCCATGTTGATAAATTCTCTCAACTGCGGTTCATGCTTTTCGTGTAACCACTTTGAAAGATTTTCAATTCACTTTTAATCCTTATGTGAGGTTTTCCCATTTAGAACTCTTCTGTTACAATCACTCAGGAAGAAGCGTTCTTTTCTTTTTTCATTAGCGTACTATGTTAGATCATTTCCCATTTCTTTTTTGCAAATGACTTATTTTGTACGTGTTATGTGTGGAGAAGTTAGATATTGATAAACTGGCTGATATTGAAATGGTAAACTTTCGACGCCTCTCGTCTGTCTCTCAATCACTTATATGTAATCCATTAACTTAAATTTTCTTTTATCCCAGGCTCTAATTAACCGCGGTGTCAACTTGGACCCCATTGGGAAATGGTCAAAAGTTGGACTGGTAATATACGACTCGGCAGTACCAATCGGTAGGTAATTGAAGTCAGGTATTAGAAATGTGGTGCGTAAACAACTCATGTGGCAGTTATCCATTGGTCTTTTTTCCCAGTTAATCATAAACGTCCTGTTTTTTATCATAACGAGGTGTTTTTTAGACCCTGTGTTCTTACTCTGTTCTTCTAATGTAACTATTATTATTATTATTATTAATATCCTATTAACGTTAGGAGCGACGCCAGAGTACCTAGCGGGGCAGTACATGCTGCAGGGGGCTTCCTCCATGTTGCCTGTTATGGCGCTAGCTCCACAGGAGAAGGAGAGGATTCTAGATATGTGTGCAGCTCCAGGGGGAAAGACAACATATATAGGTAAATTGAGCCACTTACAAAAGTTGATGAACTGAGCTAGATAACATACATATATTTATTATGTAGACCTGTATGAGTGTTATACTGTAAAATACACCACTCGTAGATTTTATACAAAACTACATCCTTGGTACGAGTGACATTTTTTCCATACCCTCACTATTGAAGACACCGCTGACGTCATTTCTTTGTTTTTCCCGCTCATTTCGGCGCAAACAAACACTCGTATCTATAAATTAAAAAGAAACTTACTCGTTGGCGCGAACATATGAAGTTTATCTCTCTTTTTACCACTTGAAGAAATACTCCATATGTTTGCATAACCGTGTAATATCCCCCATATAACTTGTAAACTTGCGTGCTGGATAAAAGTGGCACAAAAGTAAAACAAACAAAATCAGGAACAAGAAAAGTCAACTGTTGAGCTGTGATGTTGTGGAGTAATTTAAATGGAATTATGAACCATTCGTGTTATTTCATTTGCACGAACTCAAGAAAGACTCTGTTAAAAACATGATCTAAAATAGTTTAATGTAACAAGGGAACAAAATTTTTGCTCTTCGAGGTATAATTGAACGCTAGCACCCACAAAAAACGCAATCAAATTGTTTTAAAAAACTTATTCTAACCTTTTTCCAGCATGAAAACTTTACATGTTCATTTTTCTTCCAGCGGCGTTGATGAAAAACACCGGAATGGTAGTTGCTAATGATGCCAAGAAAGAAAGAACGAAGGCTTTGGTTGCAAATATTCACAGATTAGGTGAGAAAGCTTGAAACTTCATTTTAGAACTATCCTTTATCGATCCCTGCTTACTGTATAAGAATTTCCAGAAGTGAAACCTATTGCCGGGGTGGCATTCTTTAGGGGTTCCTTCTTGCTGGTTGCTTTAGTTAATCACCTTTATTTTTATTCTTTGTTGGCATACAGTATAACCCCGTTAATTCGAACTCCGATGGGAAACGAAAAACAGTTCGAATTAACCGAGTTTGAGTTAATTGATTTTGTGTCTAAGACCAAATATTGGGGAAATAGGATTTTGTCCGAATTAACGGGGTTCGGCTATGTATATACAGCAGGAGCCGGTTCTAAAACAGACAACTTTAAACACTGGGTTCAGCAAAAATTCAAACAGTTATACATTATTTTACAATGAAAGGTTTGCTTTGCTTACAAAACACTGCTCAGAGTTTCAAAATATACCAACATGTAAACCCGAAATTTCCAAGACAAGTCAATTAATGGGTCGTAAGAAACACGAAGATGGATCAAAAACTTAAATGACCCTAGGTTAGGGCTTATTGGTCTTTGAGCAACTGGGCTTTGAAGATTACCCCCAATAGTTTAACTAGAGGATAGAGGAATAGTAATGGTTTTGCTTTTTCTTTGCTTCACTCGTAGGTGTGAGTAATACGATAGTCAGTAATTACGATGGTCGAGCCTTTCCAAAGGTATGTGTTCTTTTCAAACATTGCTAATTACCATTTTCGTTTTCCAACGGAATCTTGTTTTTATATGATTGAAAGTCTTAAGATGAGTTGGAAATGCCCGTAAGTTCGGCTGTATTGTGGGGTCATGGTGAAGAGATTTTAGATGATCAAAGAAGTTAACCGGAATTACAAACGGATTGTGGGTAACGATGGAAGGTCTTAGCACGCTCAACTGGGAGAGTAGATGTATTGTGGGTAGTGTTTAAAATCTTATAGATGCCAATTTCCGAAACTAACCGGAGTAACAATTTTTTGACTAATTTCTGCTCAACAGAAAAAGTGGAAATATCGACATGTTATTGGTCTCTTTGTGATTGTTAACGGAGCTAATACCAAACTATTGTTGATTTTGATAGAACGTCTTACATGGTTAGCTGAAGTTACTAGAGGTACAGCTATATTGTGGTTTAAGAGTGAAAGGCTTTAAATGAAATTTTTCCTTCATCAGGTGATGGGAGGATTCGATCGAGTTTTGTTAGATGCCCCATGTAGTGGAACAGGAGTCATTTCCAAAGATCAGGCCGCCAAGACTAGCAAGGTGATTTTTTCACAATACATGAGAATTAGTTAAATCAATTGCAAGACTTCTGATAATTGGCAAGTGGTAGTCAACAAGCAGCAAGGTCGAAGAATTGTTTGCTTGAACTTCTACGGATTTCTTCAAAATCCTTGCGAGTGCTCTTCTTGTGTTAATTACTACTTGTTTCCTTAGTGCGACCCGGTCAAAGCTAAATCTTTATTTTCGTATGGTTCCGTTCTTAAAATAATTAGTCAGTCGGTCGTGTATTGGGTAAATCTCAAAAGGAATGACTGGTTCTTTTAGTTTCAAATTCTGTAGATGTTTTCCTTTCCAATACCCTTTTTTCTCTTACAGAGTGAGAAGGACATCAAACGTTGCTCTCTTATCCAGAAGCAATTGATCCTTTCCGCAATCGATTCAGTTGATGCCAAGTCGACAAGCGGAGGTTACATCGTGTATTCAACTTGTTCTGTTATGGTTAGTAAACCTTGTCTTATTAGCGTGTTTTATCTTCTTCAAGACAGCAGTCAGGAAAAGCATTAATAGGGACCTTGCGCGACGAGGACGGCAACACCGAAGACGATGACAAAAAACAATGGTGAATGCGATAGCTGCACGTTGGAATGCACCGTGTTGAAGGCGGGGGGGGACTTAACAAAATTTTGGCTTCAAAATGGGGGGACATATTAGAGAGGGAATTTACGGTACTTTTCTTAACCTAAACTCAAATCGTTGGCGTTGTTACAAAACCTGCAACGTTACGTGATCCGCTTTCTTTCTTCAAGCAAACAGCTCTCGAAAACGCGTTATATTCCACGGTCAGCTCTTCATCTGAGTTTTGAAATGTGGAACTTCATATCCACAACAGCCTTTTCGTAAATACCACAAAACCATTACAGCATGGAAAGTTGACAACGGATTTCCCTTTTATTGCACCGATATCAGGACACCACAGTTAATACTGTTTGTTTATCCCCTCACATTTACCTCCTTCACTTTTCTTTATCTGTTCATTTGTACAGGTTCTTTTAAGAACTAATTTATCCAAACCTTTATATGAAAAATGTGTGAGTATGAATTAGAAGAACCTACAAGGTAATCATCTTGGTAAAAGACATAGTCGAGTTAAAATGGTTAAAAAAAAAGGAGAAAACAGTAAAAGAAGAAAGAAGTACAAGATAACACGATGGACTACAGATATTAAGGCAGGAATGATGCTTATACAATAGACGTAATCCCGTGTTTACGTCACACTCTGTCTCGTGGCTCTGAATTGGGTAAACAACACACCGAGAAACGCACATAGGTCCATTATTTCTGCTTTTTTAAACGTTGTTGGCAACAGATGATATTTTCTTCATACGTTTCCGAAGGATAGAAATTGCAAAATGAAAAAAAAACTTAAAGGCTTTCTGCCTCAGGTAAAAAAACGGTGATGCTTGTCCATTTTCCTGGTCTTTGAAGTGTTAATCGATTTCATTTCCTGAAAGAAAAAGCAAATAATGCGATATTTTTTTAAATTACCTCTTCCTGCATGCATCACTACTCTTCGCCGCTCTTTTTGTTTACCTAGTTCAGATCACGTGACTGACCAGGGGAAATGAAAAGGATAATTATAGTGATCAGTTCTTTCTAATAATTCGTGTAAATTAGCAAACAAGCCTTCTTTATAGGTCGAAGAAAATGAAGCAGCGATTGAATACGCATTGAAGAAGCGCTTTGTAAAGCTTGTGCCAACTGGACTAGAATTTGGTGAAGAAGGCTTTACCAGGTATGGGTGTAAGTTAAAGTGCTAGTGAACTGGAAAATTTTATTACCTTCGTGGATAGACCTTGCTAATTGAGGAATGGCGGTGAAAAAATCTTGTCAAAATCTTTTGTGGTTCTCAAGATATTAACATTTAATGTTTTCCACTGATGGCATCAGTTGTGGGACTGGCAAATTTTCAATTTTTAAAAGATCTGCTGCCAATCCTAAACCTCTGGACGAAAATTAGTAACTATTTCGAAGAATTCTTCGAGGTACATCACCAGCTCAAGTTTGGCTTACACTCATCCAAAGCTTATGGATCGGCAGCAGATTTTTAAAAAAAATGAAAATTCGCCTGTCCAACAACCGACGTAATAATTTGAAAACATTAAGTGTTAGTATCTGGAGAAAAATAAAGGATCTTGAAACAATTTTTACAACACTATTCCTCATTTAGCAAGGTCGATCAACTGAGGTAACAATAATTTTAATTTGATAGGCACTTACACACATTACTAACTGTTTTGTTTATGGGATACGTCTGAAAAATCCTAGTAAGAGATTAAGTAAGATGTTATAACAGCTAATCCTCGAGGGGAATCAGGGCAAGTCAATTTTAAGTTTACTAGAGGGTGTATTGGAGTGTATAGTGGGGAAAGGAAAGAAAATAAGTTTTGAACATAAAACGAGCAAATAAAAAGGAAATGAAAGTGAAATTAAAAAAATAAAGAATCTAAATTATTCTAAGAAAGAAAAAATTAAACTCAAGTAAAGAGATATCATTACTGTGACTTTGCAAAAGTGGTCTCTTTCAACTGCACGTGGTTTAATACTTTTCAATAGCCAATCAACGTTTGTTGTTCGTAAAACGTGGTACTTTGTTTGTTTGTGATGTAATAAGTTCGGATACATCTTAGTCTTACTGGCTTTTGTAACTAGCTTTTTCTAGAATTGTGTTCGTGCGTTCCCTGCTCTGACCGTGGCTGTTAGCGGGTATTTGGGACTGTAATTTTGAAGACCAGCTACTCTACCGATAAAAACTACAGTAAAGTCTTAGCAAGGACTACCTGAACTAAACCCAATAAAAATCAGCCGTTATAATATTGTTAGTATAATATAAATTATATTAATTATATTATTAACATTTGCCCCTGAAAGCAAAGGACAAACTTTCTTGGCTTGTTTAAAAAAATGAGCTCAGAGTTTGAGGAAGAAACGAGAAGTTTGGACATGAAAACTGCAGTTTGTTTTTTTAACAAGATCTTGAATTTTAAAGGGGCCTGTATACTCATCAAATTTTGAAGATAGTCAAGAGTGGGCAATAATAGTTTTGGTGATACATGTGTTTTTCTGATTGGCCCTAACTTTTTTCCTGACTATACCTACCTACTTACCTACCGGCCTTTCTACTCACCTACCTACCAACCCACCTAACTATCTACCTACCAGCCCACCTACCTATCTACTGATCCTCCCACCTACCTACCAGCCCTACCCACCTACCTTCTCATCTACCTGTCTACCCACCTACCAACCCACCTAACTATCTACCTACCAACCCTCCTAACCTACCTTCTCATCTACCTACCTACCCACCTACCTACCAACCTACCTACATACCTTCTCATCTACCTAACTACACATCAATCTACCTACCTACCTACCTACCCACTAGCCCGCTTCTGCCGTGTGCTGCCTGACTACCTGTCTGTCTAACTGTTTATCTATCAATAATAAATGATCACATCTTGTGACTGAAGTTTCATTGTTTCCACAGGTTTAGAGGAAAGCATTTTCACCCCTCCATGAAGCTAACGAGGCGTTTTTATCCTCACACACATAATATGGACGGATTTTTTGTCGCAAAACTTAAAAAGTTCTCCAACAAGATTCCTTCTACAGATGGTACGTCAAACAGTGGTGAGTTGAGACATCTGATGTTATTTCGTCTCTTAGACTGCAATAACCAGTGGTAAGACTTTGCAGTAAGCTAGTTAGAGTTTAGATACTTTCATGGAATTTTTTATTTGTTTCCGTCAAGCGCTATTCTTGACTTGCAAATGACGTCATAGCGGCCATGTTGGTGTCCATGAACAAAAGAATTTTGATGATTTGTTTTGTTTAGGGCACCAACAAGGCCGCTTCGTTTTTTATCTTTGGTGTCTCAAAGGAATGCGTGCAAGTCAAGAAAAAGTTGTAGTCTGATAGCAGTTCATAGAGTGCTAAATCGTACAGTATGTTTGATGTTTGACGCTGAAATTGTATTAACTCAGACTCTTTTTTCGGGAACAGTGTCAAAGGGTTCAAAAGCAGCCGAGAGTCTTGACAAAAAGAACAACAATGAAGACGAATTCCCGAACGAAGAAACTCAAGTCACAAAACCGGCAAAAACGAAGGCGGACAAAGCGGGTAAAATGAAGAAAAACTCTGACAAGAAAGTCAGTAAGAAGAAGAAAAAGAAACAATAATTTTGTAATTATTTTAAAGGAGACAAAAAACCTTAATCATCGGTGTTAATATCCCCGAGTTTTGCGTGAAGGGGTTACGTCGTTGCAAAATTATGAAACTCTTTTCCTACAAAATGAGAAATTCATCCATTTGTAATGTTCAGTCCAGATTTTCAAACTTCAGGGAGATGCCATAGAGAAATCATGGAATTTGCAATTGAAGACTGATCTATGGCAAGCCTGCCTAATGCATTGCGGCATGTAAGCCATTCACCATATATTTTACAACAAAAGAAGACCGACAGAGCCAGGGTATGCATAAAATACTTGTTCTTTGTAGTTTGAGACACAAGGAAGCGATGAAAGAAGGATCACCAACGAATGAGAAAACTATGAGCTCTAAAATTGTTAATTTCCGCTTTTAGGGTTCTCACAGTCTTCATTACTCCATGAACTAGAGAACTTGTCTTCAAAAGTTCTAGGAATTTATTGAACACTTCAGAACGTTCTTAAAGGGGTTTTAATTTTGGCTCTGGAAGCTTTAAAAACAATTTGGTAGGTCTTTTAGGTACTTCAATGTGGAGAAATGTACTGAAACAGAAAGAACATAAGAAATTTTACAAGCATATAAAACTTAACACAACTTCATCTACTGAATCTGCTCTACCTACGTGTATGTATGTAACCACACTTCTTTTATCAATTTTTATCCCAGAATCTTAAAACTATTTGACTCTTTAAATGTCGTTGAACATTAAACTTGATTATTAGCGAAAACCCTGTAGTTTCTCATTTAGTTGTTTTCGTACGTATTATTTGATACAGCGCTCCTACACACATCACTACGAGGCATTTGTAATTAGTCATTTCTCTGTCGTGGCTATGGTACTGACAAAAAAAAGTCATTTTGTGATTCTATACTTTTCAGGTAATAAAGCTTCCATGTTTCATTCTTAAACTGATTTCAGTCGCCATTTCGTTACTTGTACCCAAGATTCTACTTGGACTGCTCGTTGTGAACAAAATAATTTACTTTATAACCTTACGTTAAGATCAAAACAGGAATATTAAGAAAGACATCAACCCCATCAGGTTCCCTGTTAAATCCTTTCCGAGGATAAAATAGTTAAAGATAAAGAGTTTTAGACGCTCTAAGAACGTGAAATCGGGCAACAATACACAACAGAAGAATCTGAGGCTTAAATTTATAACATATACAAGCAAGACTGCGACCAGTAACACAATATTGGCAAAGCTATCTAACAATATATGATATAACGCTAAGCTTGATTTTATCGTCGTGGTTAGAGAATCAATTAAGGTCTGTTGAATCTATTGACTTTTCCTCTTGTCGAGCGATTCCAATAAAGCGTCCATGTGGTTGCTGTGAATGTGGTGACTTATTTTTTTCCTGAGCTTCCTTTGAGTTCATTTGAACGTGATTTGAGAATGTTTAAGTTTCGTCCGAGTTCATTTGAGATTCATTGGAGTTTTTTTGGTTCGCGGATTGACTCAATTCGAATCTGACACTACTTGACCGATCTTTTAGTGCGAGTCTACCGCTACTGTGCATTTGTGAGCAGTTTGAGGGTCTTCGTACGTGTCATCCTGAACATGATAAAATTGAATTTAATAAATCCATCTAGCAGATCAAACTTTCCTTCTTCATAGCGAGTTATCGGACCGTGTGACGACTTTGACAAAGTGTTGTGGGTAATCTCGTTGAATATCTGACTATTCCCTAACGCAACGTGACATATTATTGTCAAAATGGTAAAACTAAAGTCGGACCTATGTTTACACGGAACCGGTTAAATATTTAACTGATAGAAAAATTTGCGTGTTGAGGCGGCGCTTTGTTTACACGGAATTACTAGCCGAACCGTACAAACAATCGTCCGGTAAAGTCGGGGTCAGTTTTTCCTTTTCTGCCGTCAAGAAGGTAATCGGTACCATGGTAACATTTCAACTGGGTAGATTATTGCAGGGTTTGAGGATTTATCTGCGCATGTTCACGTGATAGCTGACTGACAAATAACCACGGGCTTTAAGTACGATCTCAAAAAGTAAGATATTTTCGGGTTTAAAAACAGACGGTTTCCTATAAATACGCTTTGTGCAAGTTTTCGACCGGTTAAAAATTTAAACAGTATCGTATAAAATTAACTTTAAACAAAAATTCTCCCTATAAAAGGGATTCATCGTCCCATATCTGACACCTTTCAAGGACCCGCGCTATAAAAGGGATAGTTCCTCCCATATCTGACACTTTCCAAGGACCCGCGCTATGAAAGGAATAGCTCCTCTCATACCTTACACCTTTCAAGGACCGGCGCTATAAAAGGGATAGCTCCTCCCATATCTGACACCTTTCAAGAACCCGCCCTATAAAAGAAATACCTCCTCCCATATCTGACACCTTTCAAGGACCCACCCCATAAAAGAGATAGCACCTCCCATATCTGACACCTTTCAAGGACCCGCGCTATAAAAGGAATAGCTCCTCCCATATCTGACACCTTTAAAAGACCCGCCCTATAAAAGGGATAGCTCATCCCATATCTGACACCTTTCAGGGACCCGCGCTATAAAAGGGAAAGCTCCTCCCATATCTGACACTTTTTAATGACCCGCGCTATAAAAGGGAAAGCTCCTCCCATATCTGACACTTTTTAATGACCCGCGCTATAAAAGGGATAGTTCCTCCCATGTCTGACACTTTTAA